>VYXH01007192.1:189876-221644 GCA_013397275.1 Burhinus bistriatus | reverse complement strand
TCGGCTGTGCCGGCCGGGTGTCCCCGGGGTGGGCGGTTAAGCCTGTCGGGTGTCCCCAGGGTGCTCGGTTGCCATGGCTGGGTGTCCCCAGGGTGCTCGGCTAGACCGGGTGGGTGTCCCCAGAGTGCTTGGCTAGCCTGGGTGGGTGTCCCCAGGGTGCGCAGCTGGCCTGGGCTGGGTGTCCCTGCAGTGCTCGGCTGCCTCGTCTGGGTGTCCCCAGGGTACTCAGCTAGCCCAGCCGGGTGTCCCTGGGGTTGCTCAGCTAGCCCAGTCAGGTGGCCCCAGGGTGCTCAGCTAGTCCAGCAGAGTACCCCTGGGGTGCTCAGCTAACCCTCCTGGGTCCCTTAGGATGCTTGGCTCCCCCCAGTTAGGTGCTCCCCAGGTGCTTGGTTACCCCAGCCAGGTGTGCCTGGGGTGCTCAGCTAGCCAAGCTGCATGCCCCCTGGGCCAGCCTCACAGCGTGTCCCCAGGGTGCTCACCTGGGTGCCCACATGCAACCGGGGTGCTTGGCTAACTGCACTGCACACCCCCAGGCTCCCCAGGGTGCCCTGCTCCACCAGCGTCAGCACCCCCAGGGCGCTGGGCTCCCCTGGCTGGGTGTCCTGGGGTGCTCGCTGGGCTGGGCACCCACGCGCACATTTTGGGGCACTCAAGGTGGGTTCCCAGCACTTGCCTGTGTCAGGGACACGTTGCGGGCAGGGAAGGTAGCCCAGAGCAACCACAGAAGGGCTGGGGGATCCCTGGCTGTCTCCAGGCCAGCAGGACTCCCACTCCCTCTGGCCTAAGCCCACTTTGTCTTCTCAGGATGCTTCGGGGCTGAACCCCTGCCAGGAGCAGGGGTCAGGACACTGTCCTCCCCCCCCACCGCCCCAAAAAGCCCCTTGGAAGAGCTGGCTGCCTCTGTCCTCAGGGCTGCCGGGTGACCAAGAGGTCAGCGAGAGAAACCAGCTATCAAAGAGGGGGTCAGCGGTCCCAGGGAAACGCGTGGGAAGGAATGCACTTCTGCATGCAAGTAGAGCAGTGCTGGGATTCCCCTGGCATGGAGTCAGGGCCATGGCTGCTCTCCTGCCAAGCTTCCCCCCAGCTCCGGGCACTGCCCTCACCTCCTTCCCAGCTCCAGGCTGGAGACCAGATGCTCCTTCAAGCAGGGGAAGAGCCGGCCCAGCTCCTCACCTAGGTTTCCGCAAGGATTTTGCCGGCATCTGCTGCAGGCGTTAAGAGGAAGCCATTTAATAGCATTCCCTGCCCACGTAGTCATCAGCTTGGCAGCAGGGATGGAGCGAGGAAGGGAAGGGAAAGAGCGGAGCTGGAGGCGGTTTGCCCTCCTTGGCTGCACCCGGCTGGAAATCACCGCTGGTGCGAGCCCAAGGCAAACAGCCCCCGGCATCAGCCCCGGGAGCTCTGCTCCCCGGCATCAGCAGGAACCCAGCACCCTCCGGCTGCAGGGGCACAGGGAGATCCCTCACCGGGAGAAACCCCCCTCTCCCCAGGGAGGCTGATGTAGCCCCCCAGGGCAAAGGGGTTTAGCCCCTCCCAGGCTCTGCCTTGTGCTGGAGACAGGTTGTTTACTCAGCCTTGGCCAAGGAAGCAAAAACCTTGTGCTTGGAACCAGTTTGGAAACACCCCAAGCCCCCCCCCCAGGGTGCGATTTCACCCTTAGGGCTACCAACACTGGAAGCACTTCTCAATCCAGAGCAGGCATCACATGGTGGGGGAGGACAAGGAGCACAGGTTGAGCACCCCACGTCCATGATAAGCCCGAGGCTGGACCCCACCACTGTACGTACTCCTCCCATGACACAGCTGTCCCCGGCAAGATGCAGGAAGGGAGCACAAAGCCCTTCAGCCCCATGCAGAGGACGGGTGGGGCAGGCTGGGGTGGCTGGGTGCCACACCGGAGCCAAAGGGTACAGCCCTGGGTTAAGCCCCTGCCAACAAGCCAAAGCAGGAGGGTGCAAAGGGCAGGAGGGCACACGTTCACCCTCATCCTGCCCAGCACCGGCTGTTCAATGCCAGTGCGTCACAGGGCGAGCAGCCATCTGCCTTTCCAAGTCCCAGGCTGGGGAGGAGGGCATGCCCCTTGATGGGACACCATGCATCAGGGGACATCTTCAGCTCTGCAGAGTGACCTACTCACAGGAGTAAGCCAGGGAGCAAAGCTGAGACAGGAGGCAAGACCAGGAAGGACCTGCTGTGTGGGCGAGCTTTGGCCGTGAGCCTCCACAGCCAGCCAAGCAGGGAGAAACACCTTCTCCCAGCCATCCCCACAGCCAGCTGCTCCTCCCAGAGCCACAGCCATGCCCTGGAAGGGCTGGAGAAACAGTAGCTGGGGGGAAAGACCCTTTCTCTGTGTATCCTGCTTTCTGTGTCCTGAGGCAGACCAATTCTGGCTGCAGGACATGCTGCTGGGCTCGAGGCCAGCTGCAGGCAGAGCAGGGGGACAGAGGGGCTTGCAGGCCAACACCTGCAGGGCCGCAGCACGGCTCCAGCATCCGTGCATGGCACGGGGTTGAGGGTGTGCACGTTTTTGTACTCCTCCTCCACCCCCTCCTGCTCCCACCAGGTCAGTAACAGCTGCTGCAAAGGAGAGGAGCTCCAGAGTCAGGCTAGTTTAAAAAAACAAAACAAAACAAAACAGGCTTTTATTCTTCATGTGCTGCTCACAGTCACAGCTTGGAGACACTGCTCTTGCCAAAGTTATTATGAAACAAATCAAGTCCCAGACTCAGGCCTCGCTCTTCCCCACCCCCAAAAGAGTCAACATTGTACAAAACTCTATTTACAGGGAAAACAGTCAGAAATGGTGAGTCCAAAAAACCCCTTGCAATTCCAAAGAAAACGTTTGAGACAAGTGTGACAGTTACGCCCTCTACACAGTCAGGCTTCCCACCGCCTGCTCCCAGGCCTAGTGGAAGCCCAGAGCTTCTCGCCACTGACTACCAAGAGGAGCCTGGCAATCCTAAGTCACGCCACAGCTGTTTCCTTTACCAAAAAGCTGGGAAATTGCAAAACCCACTTGATCCTACACAAAGGCTCAGCTAGATCTGCCCTACAGGGCTTTCTGCAAGGCCAGCACAAGACACCCTCGGGCTCCCCCATCCTAAAGGAGGGCCGAGGAGATGGGGGCTGAGGGTCAGTCTGCGCCCTTCCTTGGGCACTTCCCCAGAGGGAATCTCTCTGGCAGGCAGAACATCAGGAGCCTTCAACGTAAGCAGCGGGATGTGTTAGGAGACCTAATATCTGATACTGCATTTACTGGAGTCACACTACTTTGAAACATAAACCAAGAGGAGCAAACCAAGATTTAAAAAGGGAAAAAAAAGCCCACGTTCCTCCTCCTAACTGTGCTTGGAAGAGTGTCCATAGGAGCCCAGTGAGAAGCTCTGCTCCTGCCAGCTGCTGCTCAGAAAGCGTAGCGTGTGCGGATGTCTTCCAGCTTCTTGGACACCTCGGGTGGGGTCCGGTCCAGCTCTTCGGCCACATTCTTCTGTTTGTTAGGCTCCATGGAGTTGAACTGCTCACACAGGTCCCCATCGATCACATTCTGGAGGGGCAAGGAGGAGAGCATTGAATCAACACAAAACAGAGGCACTGAACCCTGCCTAAACAGGGAAAAATGGCAACAAACAGTTTGTTCCCAGGAGCTTCTTAATCCTGTCCTGGAAACAAGACCATGGTCGGTGACCTCATCTGCTGAATAGCAGCAGTTAGCATCAAATTAATTACTGGCCAGCTTGATTAATGAAGGAGAAACCCCAAAAGCCTGGGTGCAGCTGAAGAATCACACAAGGGAAGGGAAGACAGATCTGACTCGGGTCCCAAGCACTGTGCCAGGAAGGCCAGGGGAGGCTGCAAAAGATGACTGAAGGGCATCTTTAGTCAGAGGTGAGACATCTTTGAGATTATGCATGCTGCAAATCAGCCCCAAGCTCACCAAGAACAAGAACACCCTCAGCGCTTGGACAGCTTCAGCTGCTGGGACAGTTTTCTGACATATGTCACTCTGATAGTAGCTACCGCATAGTACTCTGGTCCCAGTACTCTGGACCCTGCTGGTCACAGTCAACAGCTTCAAACACAGTTCCTCAAAAGCAGAAATAGGCAACAACAGCCATTTCTTACGAGATTTCCCTTTTCAATGGTGGTGGGGAAAAAAAAAAGGCAACATCCAGTTTGACCCAGCCATGCAAACAGATACATAATGCTGCTTCTCCTGATGGAAAAACAAGAAACTGTGGCAAGTAGAGAAGCGCAGCAGCAGCACCTCTGGGCTTGAGTCTCAAGACCAGCCCTCAGAAGGCTCATTACAAGGGTTAAGAAACCAAAACAGACACACTCTTAAGTGCCAAGTACTCTTCTCCTTACAGAGTGCTATTCAAGAGTTCAGTTCCTGCCACAGTCACTACACCAGCTACCGTTTACATTGCCCCACCCTTCCCCACTGAACAGCAACCATGACTTGCTTCTGCCAGGCCTCAAAGCAGTTCTGTGTCCCAGACCAAGCCTCTGCACCCCCATGACTAGCTGTGATCCTACATACTCAGACCTACCTTCACTGGGAAGTAGTAGGAGCGGAAACTGAGATGGTCTCGTCCACAGAGAGGAGGGTGCTCAGATCTTAAGTGCATTTCCACATGCTGGAAGAAGTCGTGATCCTGGGGAGATTAAGAATCAGTCAGAGAACGGTTTGCTACACGTCAATGTTACTGGCAAGACAAGATGACACCCATCACACCCAGCTCCTGGACTGGCTGAAACACTGCCGCTACCAGGGTCTGCCAGAGCAGCCCTGCACACGGCAGCCAAGGTCACGGTCACCCCCTCACCACTTCCACCCTGGGAGCGCCCACAGCAGAGCTAAGCAGCCAACTGTGCCACCTTGGCCAGGATCAGTCTCCCAGGAATTGGAGCATACAGCAGCGGTGTAGCTCAATGAGTAAACGTCTCGGCAACCGCTGCTCCAGGAGGCCACAGCAAATGGAGAAGAGAATGTCATCTTCAGGACTTGAAGCATCAGTGCCTGATCGATAAGAGTTTACAGGCTACACAAAGCATGCCAAAGGATCCCTCCTCATAGACACTAAGTCACCCAAGAGCTACTCTGGAGCACAAACAGATTTAGAACAGCAGTGCCAACGAGAAAAGCTCTCAACTCTTCACAGAACCAATGTAAAAAGAGGAGTTAACAAGCTCCTTCTCTTTCCCTGTGCATCAGAGCCTGTCCCACAGCCACAGGCTTTCCTGCAGCCTGTGTTTTCCACACACTGCAGACCCCTAGAGCTACCCTCAAGGGATGCGGCACATTAACATACTGGCTGGGGATGAGTGCACAGAAAAGCTGCAAGTCTGCAGCATAACGATGGGGTTTGCTTACCTCGTGGGAAGTAAAAGGGACTAAGATTCCTATCCCCCCTGATAAGGTGGTATAGACAAGAGATTCAGAGCCTCCAGGAATCAGCGTGGTCTTCTGTAAGGAAAGCACAGTCTCTCCCACATGGTAATTCATAATCACTTCAGCCTGAAAGTCAACCACAGAAGCATGGTTTTTCTTTTAGCTTATATAAAAGCATCAAAAGGCTTGAGAGGAAAGCAGAATAAATTTGGCCACCTGCTAGTTCTGAAACGCCTTTCTCAATAGGAAGTGCCTTCCACCTGTGACCAGATGGCAAAACTCTGCATGCCACTGAATTAGCCTCTTAAGCTGGACAAACGGATGCAAGTAATGAGGGAAAGCAGGAAAAGAAAACGAGCGTGTTGCTTCAATCAAACATCACTGAACAGGCATTGGCCGTCATTTCAGAAACTGAATTTGGCTCCCAGCAACAGTGAGAACCGATCCCCCACAGCACAGTAGATGCGTAGAAGCAGAACTGCCAATACATCTCCTGGACAGCACTTCAGAGGACTTCACAAAAAAGCAGCATACTCTTTTCCCAAAATAACCATGTGTTTCCCATGGAGCATTACCTTCTGTGATGCTCCATTAAGAAGCCCCCTGTCCCAGAGAGCTTTGTTGCCTGTGGGATCCTCATCTACCTCATCATTGGTGTTGGGAGGCAATCTCACCTGCACCAAAAGAGGAAGAAAGAGTCAACAAGCTGCAGAGAAGCAGCGTATTATCCCTGGAGAATCACTGGCGTCTTTGAAAGGCCACTTTTGTGGACTTCACAAGAATCATTTTACACTTACAGCAAAATCATCCACGTGCCCCTCCAACAAGGCCTTTAGAGTTAAACGACAACTGTTATTAAGACTGATGGCCCATCACTCAAAAACATGGGCAGGACATAGTGACCAGTCTCTACCTGACCTGGCACTTGCAAATCACCCTGGGAGGTACGGTCAAAATGGTTTGAAGGTGGTTCCCACTAAGGAGACAGTTTGATGGATGTAGGGCAGGAAAACCAAAGAGGATTGATTTGTGTGCATCGGCCAAATCCTGCAGGCGCAGCGTCTGACACTTGCTGAACTCTGCACTCCAAAGCACCCAAGCACACTTCAGAAAGAGATCAAAGCTCTGGCAGAAAGACCATCTATTCTTTCCTCCTCCCCTGCTGAGATCCAGCCAAGTGGGGAAGTGTCAGCATTGACAGAGCCAACTTTCAAGAGGAAGTGACACAGAAAGCTAAATGCCAGCAATGAGGTTTAGCCAGGGAAAGTAAGAGTGATAACCCTGGTGCAAGTTCTCCTGAGCCCTTTTACAGTCACAAGGTTCATTTCAAGGCTTATTCACAGCCAGTTTTGGGGCAATTTCAACACAAGTTACTGAATGCTTCAGAAATATGTTTTTTGACCTGCTGATGCTTTAACTTATTTGCTTTAACAACTGATTAACAAAATGATAAACTGCAGCAGTCCGCTATGACAACAGCCAGTCACCCTGTAAAAACAAGTGAATGGTACAGGGCGGTGTCTCCAGCTAAGTACAGATTCTCATTCTTTTAAGACAAATCACGGATGTTTTAAGGAAAAATATGTCGTGTCCAAAAAGCTCCAACTTCTCCGAGGCACACTCACCACACAGATGTTGCCAAATTTGTCTGCTCCAGCCACAGTGTCATAATCCAGGAGAGTTGCTGTAGTGACCCACCGGGGGTAAGTGTCATCAGCAAAGATGATGAGCTGGTTCTCGTTCCTTTTGTAGCGCACCCAGATGAAACTCTCCTGAACGTCTGAAACAATCACTCTGTGCCCAATGGTTTGGATCCCACAGATGTAGTTGGCAATGTGCTTTTGAGAGAGGAAGGACAAAACCTAAGTGCTTCAAACAGGGAAGCATAACCCATTAACTCTACCCTACTCCAACTGAAACACTATTTCTCCCCTGTGAACTACGGCTGACTCCCCCTTTCTCTCCAAAACTACCTCTCATTTCTGGCATGCTACAGTCCCAGTCGAAATACACTCTCAGTACAGGGCCCTTGCAACCTAACATCCATGACACGTCATTCTCAGCCTGCTGAATACAAGTAACGTCCAGAGAACAAGCACTGCTGGTGAGCCTGTGAACTGAGATGCCAGGGACAGTCCTGCCAGCAGGCATTGCTTTGGTGTTCCCTCACTACTGTGGTCATGAAAGACCCAAGAAGGAAAGCTTCAATTTTTCATGAGTCATATTTTAGGGAAAAAAACCCCAAACCCAAAAGACAAGCCAAAACAAAAAACACCCAACACACACACAAAAATGTTCCCCTACAATTTCCCAGTCTGCCTGTGAGTTTGCTGGAGTTCCCTTGTGCAGTAACGAGCAACTGGTACAGGTTCTGCAGCTTGCACGAGAGAGGGAGGAGCAGGCAATTAAGAATTAGAAAACCATGCTCTGCAATCTCTTTTCCTGAAGTAGCAGAGATGCTCAGCAAGAAGGACTATCTACTTCAAGGAGGAAATTCCCTTATCAAGATTCTGGGGGTGTGAAGAGGTGCTCATATGCACCCTCCAACTTCTGTCCCCAGCCTACTGATCACCTAACCTAAGGAAACATTTCCAAGAGTTGTCATTTTGTATCTGGGTAAGACCTCTCACATTCACAGCAGATGGCCAAAGGCACAATCTGTACCGGCTTGCTTCCATTAACAGCCTGCATTGAGCTGGTACAAAAAGGAACCTGCAACACTACTATCTGAATGGCGACGGGAAAGCGCTGTGTGCCTGGGGTAGAGAGGGGCAGCACAACAGCCCAGTCCAGCTAGTGCTGCTGACACTGCTCTAGATGCACGCACCCAGCACACACCAGCCAGGCACACACACAGCCCTGAAGTCCAAGCGCAGACACACTTGGACTGGAGTAGCAGCAAAACCCTTGTTTCACTCCTGCTGCAAAGCACCACTCACTCCAAGTTAACAGCCCTGGTCAACAACAAAAGCCAGTACCTTATTCTCACACTTCCGAAGCAGTTTCTTCTTCCCCAGGTCATAAACACGCAAGAGCTTTCCAACTCCAATTAAGACTCTACCTTGGAACGGAGCAATGGCTGCAGGAACCTCCTCCACAGGGGTCTACAGAGTGAAGATGACAACTGTGAGACCCCCCATTAACAGAGATAACGTTACACCAGGTTTCAGAATGGATTCAGCTAATGGTTTGGTTGAAGCTTGTTGGCCTGTGCCAAGGCTTTCAACACAAAAGACTGATCACAACCTTTTACTAAAGGAAGAGCAAAAGGTCAGTCCTCGGTAGGCCTTTCAACAGCAGCACATACCACATGTGGTGCTAACAGAGCTCTGGGCACTACACAGACAACACACTGCTGGCAGTGCACCTTAACTGAAGCGTAGGACCGCCGCAAGAACCCCACGCTGAGCAGGCAGCAAAGGCAGGCAAGGATCTTGTTGCCTTGGTTCTTAGTTTTGCTTTATCCCCAACAAAGATTTTATGCTTTGCCTAAATCCATCCAGATTGTCTGTTTTTAAAACAAAGGCATGAATCTAATTCAGCCATCTGCCACAGATGAAGCTGCCACTGAAGAAGCGTTACATCTAAACAATTACAGTGTGCCCACAATTCCAGTAACTCTGACAGGGCTGAAAAATCTCCACCCAGTAATCAATCCAAAAGGATCAGCCACAGCAGAGAATGGGAACATGTAGAGAGCTTTCAGTTACAGCATTCCCAGCTTGGCTGCACTGGCTAAGAGAAGTTATTTCACATCATCAGCTCTGCCAACTTCCAAGTGGGTGTTCAGTGGCACCAGAAAAGGCCCTGGTTCAGGACAGAATGAACTCATTGCATCAGGACTGTAGGAAGTGAATAAGCCACAACATTCCTTTCCACGTGCTCATCTGCTCAAATCTCAGCCATGCTGGAAGCACGTGGGAAGGAGAACAGAATTTTGCTTTAACAGAGTTGTGCTGAAACCCTCACTAAAGCCCCAGAGATCTGTCAAGCAAGTTGGTCGCTAGGAGACTAATCATTTCTACAAGCAACCAAAACAGCATCAGAGGACAGCTCTGCTGAAGATGACAATTCACACCAGCTTCATGTGGCCAGCCAAGGACCGAGAGCCTAAGCACCAGGGATCAAGTCACCCAAGTATGAATTCACTTTGTAAACAAGTGCTCAGAGCAGCTCTCTGAGCTCATATTCCAAAGAGGAAACGGAGCTGTTTTTCTCCCCTCCCTAACAGGGGCATGAAAAACACTGCCCGTTTCCCATTTACCCAGTTAGATGGTTAAGACCCAAGGCCAAAGGACTGGGACTCTCAGGAGATGTGTGTTCAATTCTCAGCTCTGCAAAAGATGCCCTGAGTGATTTTTTGGAGGAGGTAGCTTATTTTCTCAGAGGCTGCTTCCAGTGTGTAACACCAGCATGATGCTCTTACCCAGGATTCATTGAGTATTGCAGTATCACTGTAACATTCAGGGTGAAATAACAGCTATTCCAGTACTGCCTGTAAACGACCCAGTCACCCAAACAGGCCTTTTCATCCCTCTCACCTTGTGCAGAAACTCCAGCTTCTCACCACTATTCACCAGCTTGTACGTGTAGACAAATCCCCCAGCAACTGAGCGTGGGTTCAGAATCAGGTCCTTGGCGACTCCCACCAGCACATACCACTCATCACCAGTATTGGAGAACCGGCACACAGCCACACTGGGAATAACAACACATGCCAGGAGATCAGCTTGATCACGATGCAAACCAATGCTGTACATATGAACTGGATTCCCTGACAGCACAACTTGACCTAGCCTGGCAGAGATTTGAGAGCCCACCCTTCCAACACTGACATTTCATTTTCAGAGGTCCTTTTTCCTCCTTGCAGAGATGTTTAACGTGTATTCCTTCGTTCTTCCACAATCCCCATACAGAAGGATGTGCTCCAGCTGTCACATATCCCCAAAACATTACTTTCACGTTTTCACAATGCCCAAAGCACTACTTTTATGCTTTCACAGGCTGGACACTGCCTAGCAATGTGCAAAGCTCCACTAGAAGCTGTTTTTCAAAGGCTGTTCCAATTTGGACATGTACATAAAACCTTCCCCATCTTCCATTGTTACTTCCTGCCCGCTGCCTAGCTCAAGCAGGTTGGGAATCCTGGACAAAACAGGACAGAGTCAGCCTTTTGGACTAGCATGACCTAACTCCACTTCACCTGCTGAGGCACTTGCTATTCTTCGTGTGGTTATCATGTTGGTCTTCCCCTCCAGTCCCTCTGACACTTCCTTTCCATTTAATATATGCTCGGTTTATCTGGATGAGAAAGGGAAGTGAGAGATAGCGGCACATTCTTGTGTTCCCAGCTCTATTATCTGTCATTTACATCCCCATGTTGTTCTTTAAGCACTGGGGTCCAGCAAACACATCTGGAGCACCAGCTCTTAGTGTCACATGCAGACAGATCAGGGTGGGAAGGGAAGGAAAGGCAAAACAAAAGTTTTAAGCACGTGGAAATCACTTCTGGAATTTCAAGCCAGTCTCCTGATAACATGTTGCATCTGGATTTCAACCCAGTAACAGCTGAAGGAAAAACAACACATAAGACTCATCACAAGCAGAGATTCCTGCTGCATCTGGCAATGCTTCTTACCTGAAAGCAGCTTCATTCTGCTCTAGCTGGACCAGATCTAACGTATTTCCCTGGATGGGGTTCATCACCCTGATAACAGAGGCCCACTGTCCATTCCCTGCCTTGGGAGCACCAAAGATGGACTCAGGAAGATTCTCGTTCAGAAAGGCTGCAGCCATTTCAGCAGCCAACTCCCTCTCATCTTCACCGGCAGCCTCCACCATTTCCTATGGCACATTAAAGGACGGGAGAAAAGAACAGCTCAGTGGATTTCTTTTCCAGACATGCTGATGCTCTATGTAGAATATAGCCTCCCTGCTTCCCCTAAGCCCAGGTATTCCAGGGCAAGGTACTGCCTGTAAAGACATAAAAGCCATCGAATCCCAAAGCTTCCACTCACCCTGAGCTTATTCCCAAGGGAGCCTCTGCAGCTCAGAGCACAGCAGTGTCAGCTCTGCCCTGCCCAAAGGGCAGTTGTCTGGGCCACTATTTCTCCAAATCAACAACTCCGGAAACAACACTGAGAAGAAAATAACCCACTGAAATCCAAACCACCTCAGTCACAGAAAACCTAGAGCATGGTGTTACACAAGTATGATTGTCCTCCAATATGTAGTTCTTAAAGCCTCCTGTAATATACAAAGGAAGGCACATTAGGAAGTAGTGTATTCAACTGAAATTTGTGTTTCAAGGCAGATCTTCACTTCCTACAGCTCTTGCATTCACACAGGGCACAAAAACCTGCAGGCAATGGCAGCTGGGAACTAGTGAGCAGGGAGGATTTCCAGCTGCAAAAGTCACCTCCGGGGAATGGATGAGCGTACCTGTCCCCCACCCCAATTACCTCGGCCATTTGCTGCTTCCTCTGTGCCTTGGTGGCCTCAGTATAAGCATTGTGGTCTGTCTCAATAATAATCAGGTTGTTGCTCTCTGGGTGAATGACAAATTTTCGGGGTGTGTACTGCAATGGGAAGGCAACCTGGTTGAAGACTGCCCCCAGCTTCTCCAGTGCCAAAATCCTGGGGGACAAAGATGTGACATGTATTAAACAAGGTCTGAAAGCAACTGCCCAAGAGAACACAACTGCAGTTGAGCTTTACGTCTGTGAAACTGGCTAGTGCTGGAGAGAAGCAGCACCTTTCTTGGGCCAGACAGCAACTAGCAAACAGCTCCAGAGAGGAGGGCAAAACTAGCATCCTAAATGGGCGCTTATGCTATGGGACAGGTGTGCTCTGCAGCACGGGGTCCTTGACTTGAGGGATCTCACTGTCCCAGAACGTGTTCCGAGTGCCTGTCCCTTTTGGACAGGCTTCTGTGGTACTGAAGCAAGTCTATCTCCAGAGGAACAAAGAGCACACGGAAGAGGGAAAGTGCACATTTGGGGAACACATCATCTGAATCTAAATGTGACACAGACTTTGACACGTAATCAAATGCTCCTCAGAAGCACTTTAGTTAAAAGAGTATGAAAAATGCAATGCCAAGTCTTTCTTCCTGTGACTTGCCAGAAGAACTGGCATTTCAGCTGGCATTTGGTGACTAAAAGCCACAAGTCTCTCCAGAAAGAATGACTCCTTTAAAAGCAATGAATGCTGTAATATTTCGCTGAGGACAGATATGAAAAAAGCGCCTGTTCAAGTGCATAGAGCAGAGCTCCTGAATTTGTGTTCCCCTATTATCTTCATTTATCTTTTTAATATCCAAGCTGAACTTTGGAGGCATGACAGGGTTGTATTTGTTGCCTTTTTAATTTCTTAAATCACGTGGCTTATTTTCTGCAAAGTAGCCAATTCAGATCACAAACCACAAGATCCTAATACACAACAGGTTCACATTTATTAAAAGCTTCCCTCCTCTCTAATGACCAGAGAATTTAGGGATAACTTGAACTATACTTCTTATTTAAAAAAGCTGGAAAGCACAATTCAGAGATGTGCATCCTATATCTTTTTGACAGTGTAACTTTCCTTGTATTCCATTTGTTTTCTGAAATCCATCCAAGTGTTTCTATCAAATCATTATCCATAAAGGAATAACCTCAAAAAACCTCTTAATTCTTTACCTCTTTCCTTTTGAATGCCTAGTGAGAATTCACCACCCCTCCCTCTGCCTGGCAACCTGGCCCAGAAGTGTTTGTTTTTCCCCATCAGTTCTTACCTCAATGTGTTTGTGGAGATGGCTACAATGCCCTCTGGGCACTGCTCAGAAGCAAAACCAGACGCAAACTCCAGTGTCTCATAAGACAGGGGAGTCAGGTGGAAGCGCGACTGATAGGAATAACTGAGCCAGGAACGGCTTGACATGGCCAGCACCTGGGAAAGACAACAAATTTATTAGGTCTGAGATGGGAGGCAAGCTCATTTCTTGCAATATGAATGGATGTACAGTGCTGGACTCTTACCCACTAGAACAACTGAATTCTTGTGGGTGAATTCCACCCAACTCAGAGCATACCTTCAGACATACTGCTTGCTTTCAAGAGACAGTTTTATCTGGAAATTGCGTATGGCACGAAGAGGAGCTTTAAAGCACTATCAAGACAATGAGTATTTGAACCGAGGTGCAACAAAAACTGTTATCTGTAAAAGTCAAGATCAACAAATACTTTCGTATTTTTTTTTCTCCCCGTATTGTGACATGAGGAACCGAGATTGGTCTCAAAGTAGAAAAGCAGCTATTCTATAAGCGTTCTCTGCTACAGCTGCAAAGAACCTCACCTCCAAGTTACAGATGGCAGCCTAGCAGGAGGAAGTTAAAGAGATTCACCCAGTGTACCATAACATTAAAGTGGAGCTCAGATTCCCAGATCCAGCCCCCTACGCTGACCGGCAATATTTCTCAACTCTGAAGGTGTCATCCAAAAATGAGTCAAGCAAGGGGGTGGCTGATCTCCCCAGTGCCACATCAGAAGGGCTGGAAATGGCACTTCTGATGAAACACATTCTTCCCTCTATGCCAAATCCTGCAAATATTTTCCTTGAACCACACATTGCAGCTGTCCAGCCCCTGGCCAAGCCATTCTCAACATGCACAGGAGACGACCCTCAGCTGCATCAAGCAGTCAAGGTTTCTGCATGGGGCTCTTTCCATCCCTGTGCACTAAGGCAGGCAATATAAGATTTTTCAGTGTCTCTCAGCCCAAGAATCCGCTCAGTGCTTTCCAGACATGCTGCAAACACAGGCCCTAGGTCAGACAAGTCCTAGTTCAAAGCAGGCAGGGCAGCGCTACACATTACTTCCTAAGAAGTAAGGGGAATACCAACAAGAACAAGGCTGCTTGTGAAAGAGCAAGCTGCGAGCCAGGCAGCTCCATAATGAAGTCATTCTACTTCCCATCCTTACCCAGAGGGTCCTGCTGTGCTGCAAGGATGCTTCCCCACCCGGCCCACCAATAAGGAGAACCGGGATGCTGCGCCTGGGGACCAGATCTGCACCCCTCTGAGAGCTCGCCTCACTTACCGCCTCCTGGCCTTGCATTCGGACTCGGAAGAGTTTCACAGGCCGTGAGCCAAGGTATCTGGTCCTGGTATCGGAAAGATCGCCAGTAACAGGATCCAGGACAGTTCGCAGCAGCACACCGTTCTTGACATCAGCAAATCAAAAAGTTAGATCAAGATTACAGCTAAGAAATAATTAGCTACAGCCATTATTCAAAACAGAGAGGCAATTCCTGAAGAATTAGGTGTTTGTTTTCCTAGCTCCCAGTACAATTCCCTTCTACAACCACGCTAGATCTAAATTGACTCTTAATATTAAAAAACATAGCTCCTGCACACTCCTGTAGGGCAGAAAGGAATTACTGTAAAACAAACAAACCACCCCACCCCCACCCAACACGCAAAAAAAGTCAAAAACAGACCACAAAGTTTGGAGCATCACATAAGCCATGAAAAACCTGAGGGCTGATTCCAGATCCTAATCCCTCCTTGTACAAAGCATTTACCCAAAGACTCATGCTGCTTAAAAAGAGCTTGTATTCTGACATCCCATTCGAGGCATGTGAAAGAACCTAGACTGCTCTGATTATTTTTACCGCATGTTGAATTGTCAAACCAGCATTTTTTGGTTAAAGATCACAGACTCAGTACTGGATGCAAGAAAAAGCTGTGCAACAGCGGAGTTATTAGAGCAGAGCCTGTGGCTGTGGGCAGTTACTTTTTTGATACTCTGCCCTACAGGCAGTTTTTAAAGAACTGCCCAACATTTCACCCAAATTTTTTTATTTTTTTTTTTTTAGAACATGCCCTGTTTCTGGAAGGGGAAAAGCACAACTTGTCCTACATGAAGTCTGCTTTTTGACTAGTCTTAAGTCTAGGAACATATGGGGAAACTTGCACCTCTACTAAGTCACACAGTGAACTCCCCAGTTAAGCATGTTGTAACAAAGAGGGAACAGCCAGGTTTTGTGTTGCGCTGCACAATGACAAGGCTATTACAGCAATCCATCTCTCAAGCAAAAGCTCACCAAGAAATGCCTGTCAGAACCAGGCAGGCACCTCTCACCTGCAGTCCAATGTTCAGGTACAGAAAGCCAATGGAGCCCCTCTCCCCCAGCTCGTCCTGCTTCTCTGTGCCACCCATCTCCACAATGCACAGCGACTCAGGCTGTGCAGGAAGGGCCTGCATACTCAGTGGCTGTAAGCAATCCTGTGGGAGACAGAAAAGAGGTACCAAACCAGTCAGCAAGGCTTGGCATAGCAAGAGGAGATTCAAGCTCCAGCTAAGGAGCTTAAAGACGCCCTTTTAAATCTCC
Source organism: Burhinus bistriatus (assembly GCA_013397275.1). NCBI lineage: Eukaryota > Metazoa > Chordata > Aves > Charadriiformes > Burhinidae > Burhinus > Burhinus bistriatus. The sequence continues at coordinate 205,882 of VYXH01007192.1, read as the reverse complement.
ATAAAGAAGTATTCAGTACAGAAAAAAGTCACAATAGATGCTGGCTCTGTGGATTTTGGCAAGCAGGAGTGGTAGCAGCCTTGGGGTTTGGAAAAGATAAACTGGATCCTTCCAAACTGTTCTAGCTATTTAGCATGGAGAGACCTGAGCAAAGTTTATGTTACTTCAGTCATCCTTTGAACACTCATCTGCTGCAGGCAGAGGAATGACAATGCTGGTTTGCTACTGACCTGCTTGCAGAGTTAAGTCTGTTTCACTACAAGTATAAACACTGAGACAGGGGGGGAAAAAAAAAACCAAACCACCCAACAAACACCAAAACAAAAGAGAAGGAAATGCTTTCATATCTCATCAGCTGAGACTAGATCAAACAAAGGAATCTGTTACGGGTTAGGATGAAGGGCCATGCTTCCTCCTGACCAGCACAGAAAAGCCATGCAAGCTATTCATTCCTGGTCATCCACCCAAATATGGAAAGACAGCTTGGACGGACACAGCCCACCTCTGGAGTACCTTTCTCAACATTCCAAACCAGTGGAAAAGGCAGAAACAGCACAGCTACTTACTGAAGGGTCAAGGGAAATAATTCTGACAGTGTTGTCCACCAGCCCAACAGCAAGGAAACGGGAGCGCTGCTCTCCAGGGGGAACATTGGCCAGGCTCATGCAAACGACGTCGGCCGACATCTCCTTTCTCTCTGTGTACTCATTCAGCTGTCCCGACTGAGAAAGAAAAACACAAGAGACTTCTTAACTAGCCAACGGGGCAAACCAGTACCAAAAAGTCTCTCCACACCTTCCTCCCCAACCCTTTTTATTTTTTTAAAAAAAGATAGTGCTTTGGATTTTTTGTATTTTTTTTTAAACTGTTTCTTTACAGTCTTCTTTCAGCTATAATTGGAAGAACCACAATAGCAATAGGATAAGTAGACAATTTCCAGCCTCAGCTATGAGCTTCAGAGACTTTAATTAGCCATTAAATCATCTCAGACACAGTCCAGATATGCATATTTATCTATTCTAGAACGATGCTTCACTACAGAATCCTTTTCTGCAGGTCTGATCAAGTATCAATCTCTGGCATGCCTCATACTCTGCCTTGCTCTTCCAAACTCATTCACAACATTAACGCACATACCGGGTCCATCTCAAAGTAAACCAGTTCTCCTCCAGTCAGTGCTATCACTACTTGTCTCTGGTTCACAGCACATTTTACAATGGTTTTCTTCCCTGGCGTCTTCCATTCATTTACTCTCTTGTCTGCTCGGATGTGCCGGATCCCATCCGGATAAACCTTAGGAAAAAAGGTCACATCAAGTCTGTATTTACCATCCTTTCACATCTCCCATCACACTGGTGATTCTGACACAGAAAAAGCCAAAGGCAAGCACCACTCCTGGCAGCGGCAATTCATTAGCTATGCAACAGGCTGAAGTAGCACTAAGCCAGCTGGAAGCATTGCATCTTTGAACTACAGCAAGGAACTACAACACAGCACACACTGAAGGAGATAAGGACCATCTTCAGCTGGTTCGCTTTCACTTCACGGGATATAAGAAGGGAAAGGCTGAATAAGTGTCATTCTCTGCCATTCCACACCTTTAGATGTGACATATATGTTGCGCTACTGTAGAAACCACAGCTGTGCAGCAAGCAGAGAGTGGCAGACATATGCAGACATGTCAGAAGCAGCTTTCCATTACCTGTACCAAAGCATCATCACCAAGAAGAGAGCAGGACAAGGTAGGTGTAGTACCCAGGAATCCAGAGTCAGTCACTTCTTCTACAGTCTCTCCAATAGACAGCACCAGTGTGGCATTTACGAAGGACACAATGATATAGGCATCAAATTCATCTGGTCAAGGGAGATAGGGAAAAAACGGTGCTGATCAAATAAATGCAAGGCTTCCCAACAAAATTTGCAGCCTGACAGATGTCTCTAGCGGTTACTTTTCAGCAGAATTCCTGTGATAATTACATCTGCTGGCTGTATTGTGCAAGTTCATTCTAGGACACACTGTCCAAAAGCCAGCCACTGCTAGACTCCAAACAATGTAAGACTGAGCCAGGGATCAAATGATGATGATCCAGAGAGAGAGTCAATTCACGACACTCTGGACTCTGGTGAGCAAAACTCCTGCCTACTTTTTTCAGAGACAGCATGAAGTCTACAAGCCTTTAAGACACTTGCCCCACCTCACATGAGGAGCTGAATCCAGATTTAATGCCCAAAGTCAAATGAAATGCTCTGCTCCAATAATCTGCACACATGGAACCCATCTGCAGAAACCACACTACAGATACTGCAAAAAGGAGGTTGCAGGACCACATCTCTACCTAGCACCCACGTAATAAAAGGCTGCAGAGAACAATTAGGTTGCACTGCAGCAGAGGAGCTCAGGGCTAGCCTGCTCTACCCTTGCATTCACACAGCCACCCGTACAGTCCCCTGGGATGAGAAACAACGATGTTTTTATGACAGAGCAAATATTGACCTTTATTTCTACTGGAGTAAGTGACAATAATGCAACCATTATCTCCAGTACTGACTTCTCCCAAAGGGGACAGCTTGGGAGAGTCCAGTAGCTTGGATGTGGGAGAGCTATGCTAATGAAAACAGTCTTAAGAGCTCATTTGGAAATAGGGAAACAAGGGCAGTAGGACCAGGTAAAGGTAATGCCTCAGTTTACTGCTGTCCATTTTCACTCTGCAGAAAGTGATAGGCATTAAAGAGGGGGAGAGGAGAGGCTCATTGAAACAGAGTACCAAAAACAACAGAAACAAAGTCTGTTGGGAAATGGAGCCAGGAGCCTCAGTGGAGAAGTAAGATTGCCTCAGAGAAGCAACTCTACTCCTGCTGCTGTTGTCATGCAAGTGCTATTTCTTAAAAAGAAAAAAAAATCCCCACTTTAACCCAACTCAACCCAAAGCTCAGACTTATGCACCACAGCACAAGACAATTAGCAGAGGTGAGAGTGTAAGACAGCTGTCACAGTTTTGGCCCTTGAGCAGAGTTTCTCCATAATTTGCAAATGTGGGAGACATGGAGAAGCGGCCAGTGATTCTCTAAGTAAAAAAAGAAAATAGAAAACTCTCACTGGGATGAATACAGGATGCCAGCAAATACTATACAGCAGCTTAAAGAAACTGAACTGGGTTAACTGAAACAAATGCTTCAGGAACCAGTCCTCGCCTTATCCACCCTGTTTAGAGGGAGGCATTGCCAAACCTGCTGTGTCATATTTGTAACAGAAAGTTCTTACATGCAGCTGAAAATATGCAAGTGAAAAAAAAAACATCATTCTTCTCTCCAACATCTGGTATACAGACCACAGCTCTGATCAAACTGAAGAGCTTTGTATAATTGAAGCAATTCCAGCAGTGGTCTGTGGCACAGACTTCGTTACTACTGTATTAAGTGGTCACAGCCTATAACCTCCAACATGCTCCCGAACCCCACAAACAGGAGCGGGTCTGCTTGGGGAAATGAGAAAACAAGAACTGAACCTACACACACAGAAACGGATCAGTAACACAAGCTATTTAAACACTTGGTTTAACAGGAGAATTTCTCTAATGTTAACAGCGGACGGTAAGAGTTCAGTGAGACACACCATTACACACTGGTTATTTTCTACGCTAAATAGCAGCTTCTTCTACAAACTTGGACGAGTTTTTCAACACCAGAAGTCTACAAGAATTCCTCGATTGCTTTAAATGGAGATTCTAGCAGTTCACAGGCTAAGCATTTAATTCATAAATATCCTGTAGACAGGATGTTCTAAAAATTCCATTTCAAAGACCAACGTTGCTTTCCAAACTTCTTGAGAGCTGCTGCCTTCCTCCCTGGGGGCTGTCATTCTCATGATAAACCACCATGTCCCAGCTGGAGGCTTAACCATGTGATTTGGAGCAGGACAAAGAACTCTCATTTGAAAGCAAAACAGATTCCCTTAGTTCTACTCTAAACGAAAACTCATTCCTACCTCTTAATACTTTCTTAGCTCTTTCTTTTCACTGGCTTACAGTTATATTAAAGCGTGCCTTTAAGTCTGCGTCAATAACAGTGACAAGTGCTTTTTTGCTTGAAGTCTAGTAGTGTTGCTTAATGCCTCTCTGCTGGAGCTTTTGAAATAAAGGGTTTGATTTACCAGAATGAAGTCTGTGAATAAGACGCATTCATCTAGATTCAAACAATACAATTTTGGTTTAGAAAATACAGCAGCCTAGTTGAAATCAAGAGGACTAAATCCCTGGGGCACACTGAGAAATATTCTCAGTTAGAAAAAGAAGAGATCTATAGATTTTAATAGACTTAGCTCTGCACAATCCCAAGCATAACATCAGGCTGCCCAGAGTTCTGAACAGATAGACATTATTTTGTATGCAGACACAAGACTTCAGAGATGTTTATTACTGTTCTAATTGCTCCAGTTAGCTCCTTTCAGTGAGTAATAGAGACATCTTAATGACTCTGAAGAACCACAGCTGGACTCACTCTCCTGTGCCTTCATTACAAGTTTTCTGCAGCTTCATCCACACATCACAACCAGTTACGAAAACATCAGATTTCAGTCCATCAACTCTATACTACTGTCCTTTTTGTTATTTGTCACAGATTCAGTTTGAGTTAGTCCCTGAGAATTCCACTCCTATATGCCAGTCCATGCCTGATACAGTTTTTTCACACTCCACAGCATCCGAATTTGCACTGATACAAATGTAGTAATCACTAGCTCAGAGGAGTTCAGTAAAAAAACAGATGAGCAGTGACAAAATTCAGGATTATTCTCACTTAGACGATACTGATGGGATGACAGCACATTTTCCTGGGCTTCTGTTTACTACTGCATGAAGACTCCGCAGCTGTGACTCACTGCACATTGCTTTTCATGCAAGAGCGCCAGGCAGGCAATGCAGCTCACATCTATCTCCGCAGCAAACCACAGAGCCATCTAGCTCCCCAGACTTCAATATTTAACTGGAAGAGAGGGTTTGGTCCAAATCCTATCCACTTCTGTCTGATGGGCAGACGCATTGCATAACCACAGGGCATTCCCATGCCAGCAATACCTGCAAGTGCTTCAAGCACACTCTATCATTTTCTTTTGGAGGTCTATACAAAGCAGCTAGGAGCCAATCCTCAGCCTAGAAGCAAGCTGAAAACACCCCTGAAATGCGCACCTCTGATTTTAGCAAGAACTGACCGCTCTGCAGAGACACAAAGATTACTTCGTTCCCCAAAAGACTAAGATAGAATGGGAGTTGCTTTCTACTCCTCAGTTACTGAACTACAAAGGCAACAATCTCCAACTACACAACAGCTTCTAGAATTCATTTACTGAAAAGCTTAGCATAAAAGTAGCCCCATGATTTTGGGATTCTCTGTGGTTAACCTGTGGGACAGTACAGTAGCCCCTAGCAGTAGGTACACACCTGTGGTGATCAGCACCTCCACCACCAGCCACCTGTGGAAGAAAAAAAAGAGGCTTGGTATTGGTAGTGTGTATCACCACGTACCAGCCAAGGTTAGTATTTGCTTTGAAGGCTGCAAACCTGTACAAGTCTTACAGAGGCCTTGCAGCATGCACACGCTGTGGCATCGAGGCAGAGCCAGAACACGAGCACAGGAATTGATGGCAGGCCTCAGATGGGAAGGTAAACTCCACAGCAATGTTTGAAATTCCCACAGGGTTACTGGCTCCCTGGAAAACACACTACGCTATGATTGCTTAAAAAACAAGACACCATGTCACCACAGCAGGCTAAGGTCTCCACTGCAACAATCTAGCATTTCTATATCCAGTGCATAAACCTACAGGAAGTCTTTGCGAGATTTATACATAGCACTGCCTCGGAAAAAATCACAGAGACTGTCAGTACCCAGAATTGATTCAATTCAGGCTCTTTAGGTGTTTCTGAGACACTCTGTTCTCACACCCAAGAGAAAGGCAGGACAAGGGCTTACATTTCCTCTTGCACTTTAGTAAGGCAAACCCATTATTTCAGATCAGGAACAAAAACCCCAAGCCCACAATCCAGTACATTCTGCCAATTTCAAATCTTGACCTTCCTGGAATCAGCAGCATCCTATACACTGCCGGGTTTTTGAATAGGGAGTGTGTCCTAGCTCAGACTGTTTTCTTTGCAGATATGCATAGAGGGAAGTAATAAAATACAGACACTGCTGCTGATTTATCCCACTCTCTCACAAAGAGTTGATTACTGTAGTTGTCAACACACATATAAAGAACAGCGAGTATGCTCCAACAAAAAGCATAATCATTGCCTGCTGTTGTCAGAGCAAGAACTTATGGGAAGTGGGAAGGGATGAGAAGTTCAGCAGCTTCAGGCTGCAAATGTGCAGCTGATGCAGCGTATTGGGTGATGGATGCAGCTGCAGGCAGGTGCTTCTTTGGCAAAGGGTAGCGTGACAATTCTAGCAGACCAGAGGGTGGCTTTTAAGTAGAAACAGGTGGCTGCTGATTCAAAACATAACTTCCGGGGATGGCACACAACCATCATGCAGCACCCTTCCTATCTCCTTGGACAGAAAAACAAAAAAACCCAACAAACAAAACACACCAAAAACATTATCACATCCCTGTGCTTTAGGAAAATACTGCATACCTTCAACATGTCTCCTCACGGTCCATACAGCATTGGGGTTACCAGGCAGCTCTGAGACAGCCATTTCAGACACCTAGGAGTAAACAGGAACAAGGTTCTTTTGCAAACAGATGTTTAGACTTACAGTAAGTCATCAAACCACCAGCACTTTTTAAGCTTTCCCACAACTAGGCAGGAAAGCTAATAATTCCCAATTCTGATGCTCTCTCCTCGTGCCAGATGTGCTACAGGGTAGAATACACTCAGCAATGAAATGGCAACATTAGAGCTCTGCATGATCAGCTTTAAAACAAGGTCACCTGCCCCCAGCAAAGAGATCAGCAGCAGCAGCTGGCAGAGACACCAGGAATGTTCCAGCTCAATGCACTCAAGTATTAGAAGAGACAAAACGCAGGTGGTCGGAGTCAACTGAACAAATAGCCTTTGAGACTGTAAGGGTAAACAGCACAACCGTTCAATTTCCAAGAAGCAAGCCTTGAGAAAAATTGATCTTTCACCCAACTAGAGCAGAAGGAGAGTCCCTTCACTTCAGCATCCTTATTTAAGGATTTTTCTCTCCCTGTCCTCGCCTCTCAAGCTGGTCTTCTGAAGTGCTGTAGGTCTTACCTCAAGTCCATGTCTTAGAACCCTCAGAGATGACCGAGGCCCTCGACCACAAGCCACATATAACTGGGGTGTGTCTTCATTGGCCAAATCTGCTATCTGTGTGGATAAATAGTGTCAAACAATATCCACAGGATGAGAAAATAAAACTAAGCTATATATGCCGTACTACTGCGTTAAGAATGTTCTTTTCAAACACTGAAAACAGTGAAGATGCCACAGGGTGTACCATCTGCTGCCCTGAAATAATATCAAGTTTTAACCAAAGTCTGTGCAGACCAGAGAACTGGCCTGATGGTCAAAAGAGCAGCATCACAGGACTGCTGGCTGACACCCTGAGTCCAGATACAAAATCATGCATCTATGATCAATTGCTCTGTAAATGAGAAAGACTTATGTGGTGACTGGGAGTTTGCCGATGGCAACATACCTGACAACACAGAATAGGAGACAAACTGTCCAACTCATCCACCAGCACCAGGTTCTTGAGAGGTCGTGGCTGAAAAAAGAACGTATCTCCTTCTTCAAGAGGCATGGCAGAAGAGAACTCTGGCTCCTCATCATCATCACCTAGGTGAGCTATCTGGTACAGGTAACTTGAGACAGAAAGCAAGAGCAACAGTGTGTTCAGTGCAATGCTCATGTGGCATTCTGGCTTAGCTACATATTCAGGCAGCGAGGAGGAGAAAAATCCTTCCCTACATTATACAGCTATTAAAATTTAGCTGTAAGGATTGTCTTCTTGGTAACAAAATGTTTAAAGGGAATCAGAGGCCCACAAAAAAAACCCAAAACAAAACCAAACAAACCAAAAACGCCACCACAACCTCCCCCAAACCTTCTCATTTGTAGCTGTCACTGGCAAGGTATCCCAGAGTTTCAGTGTTTTTTGTTTACTCTTGAGCCTTTCAGATATTCTTGTGTTAGAGCCAAAGCACCAACTGACAGTTGAGGCCAAGAGCAAGACCAACGGCTAAGACTGCAACTCCACAGTTATCCATTCTATTGGAATACTCTCATTATTTTTAACTGCATTCCCTATTCCATTTTATAAGCCTAAATATCACAACAACACAGAAAAAAGATAAAATCAGAAGGACAGACTGATTTAGTTCCTGGTTTCAATAAAGCTGAAATTAATATGGCTTCCCCAAAAGCTTAGTTTATACAACTGAATCCAGATTCACTCCAGTAAACTGGCTGGAGCTCCCCCAGGTGGCTGACTGCAGATGTAGACAGAACAGAGTGTAAGTCTCCGTTCCTGTGAATCGCCCACTTACACACTGTTACGCCATCTTCAAAGGTGTACTAACCCTTCCTTGAGTCTTTAGAGTACCCTAGAACCCCAAACATGAATTGAGAAGGTCCTCAGGTATACATCTATTAAGGAAAGGACTACAGCTACTGATAACAAATCTTACCTACTTCTGAGCGGGCCACAACGCACAGAAGTTCAATGAAAACTATCAAACTAATGAAAAGATAATTCATCTGGATACATGATGGACCCTATATGAACTGCAAGTGCTCAATTTTTCCAAAGTCTACTGGAACAGCATGTGATCTTTTGTTCTCTGCACCATAATATCTAATCTGGGTTCAAACATGAAAATTCCCCCGTTGTGTCATAGTCTAAACTAATTGTTCTGCTCAAGCCATGTCAACAAAGCAATAATTTAATTTACTCATTAAAACAGAGGTGTTGTCTTTATACATTCAGCAAGTTCAAGGGTCAGTTTGCAGTCCTAACAGAAACAACCTGTTTCAGGGAAAAAATGCTGACGTAAAATTGTGTACTCACTGGTTTCCAAATTCAGATGCCACAAAGAGAAACCCCGTCTTCAGCACGCACATGGCAGCAGCAACAGGAACCGTGTCAAAGTACTTCAGTCGAATCTCTGTCACCTGACAGCAGAGGAAGATGAGACTGTACTAGCAGCTACATTGGTGAGATTTAATAAAAAAAAAAAAAAAAAAAGCTGCCTAGCTATCCTCTCCAAAGAAAGGAAGCAAGAGAGTTGGCCAGGCTTAACCACATCAGTAGTTTGGGGCAGCAAGTTATAAATGACAAAATCCAACAGGCTATTTTAAACACACAAGTCAGACTGCCTGTTTTATTCTAAACCTTTCTGGCTTCGGTAACACTGAGTCAGTTTGGAAAAACACAGCTGCGAAAACAGCAAGCTGTCTGAAAGAAAGAAGAAATTTGCTTCACTCAACACCAGCCGTTGCCCAACACGTGAAAAGGCAATCCTCCTGAGCAAATTTCAACATTTGGTATGGTTGCCATAGCTCTTGGTGAAACATCCGAAAACAATCTTAAGACATTTAAGATGCTATGTAACCATCCCTTGTACCAAATTTCACATGAAGGAGGAACTAACATTCAATATTTACTGAAAAACCCCAAATGATTCACTGCAGCAGAGGTCTTTTCATTGCAAAACACTAGGACAATCATCAGCAAGCCACTTCAAGCTTGTTGTTTCAACTCATGGACCAGCTTTACCAAGCTAGCTACCTTAACTTGCAAAAAGATTGATTGTAGCATGTAAATACTCAATTAAGAGATGAAACAGAGAGCACCTACTGCGATCAAGAGAAACTAAGTTCCCCAGAATGAGTTTCTGGAACACCCTCTAGCAGGTTCACGGACCACACTTTACAACACATCTTTTGAAGAAAAGACTGTCTGCAGAACATCTAAAATATGCCCAAGTGACTCTGCAGCATAAATCTCACAGGGTTTTGCAAACATTGTGCGGCATCTCTATATGAGTAAACACCAGCTACAACTGTGGGTATAACTGTATAACAAATCATGTAGAACACAGGCCATCGCATAGCTAAAACCACAATATTAAATATTTAACGCTTTAGAGAATCAGGCAAAATAACTGACTAAAGACTCTTCTCAATGAATGCTTTTGTTGTTCTTCACGTGATGCTTACCATGTCTTCATCAGTCTCCAATGTAATTTTGAAGATGTCTCCCTGCTCTGTCTGGGCCAGGAAGAAGAACATGGACTTGGTCTTATGTGTAGCAGAGCAGACAAAAATCATACCTCTCTCTGGGTCATCCAAGTCATTCTGTCAAGAAAGCAAGCAGAGGTCATTGCTGGAAAAGAATTCCCCAGCAAGTGCAGATGTGATTTCACTGACTGAATTATTTCCATTTCACAGGTACCTTAAGAGCTGACAGTATGTGAGGAGGCTTTCAACACAAAGTGCATCCTCTCCATTAGGCCTGTAGTTACCCTTGGTATGTCTCTGCCCCAGAAGGAAATACATTGCTAAGACAGTGTGCCTAAGCATCCTCTCTCCTACCTTTTTTGCCCTCCTCCCTGGAAAACTCTCTCACATATCAAAGCCAAATGCAGAGGAAAGGGCTGCAATCCACATACAAATGCAAATCCACAGGTTTTGAGCACCTGAACTTGGCAGGGGTTCAAAGCACTGTCAAAGCACACAGCAACCCGCAATAGCAAAGGAGGAGGAAGCATAGCCTTAGATGTAACAGAGCAGCTGTCGAATTCACCTACACGCACAATGGCGACCATGACTCACCATCTCAAGTAATGCTATCTTACACTGACAGCACTGCCACCCTGGTGCCTGATCAGAGTCTTTGGAGTATCCCCAGCATAAATCTCAGAGAAGAGACATGAAGCAAACTCATCACCTCAGGCTACGCCCACGCCTGTCTTCCCTCACGATAATACATGCAGCCAGGAAGGTAGATTATAAGTCAGACTTCTAACTGCTTTTTCCTTATTGTAAAATCTCTCTGATGCCTTTAAGCTCAAAATGCAGACAGCAAGCATCCATTTAGCACTGACAAAGATAATCTTTAAAAAAAAAAAAAAAAAAAAAAAAAAGGTAGGAATCCCAAAATCCTCACCCGTCTCCTGGGAATTGGGCATCTGATATCAGGCTGGTCACCAAAGTTTTTATAAGTAATATAGTTTTCAGAACAGATCAGCACCCCGCTAGGTCCATCAGAACCACCAGGAACTGAAAGACAAAAAAGAAACATTATGAGAAAACCCCTTAACACAGATCTGACTGACTCCCTAAAGAACATTTATTTTGGTTTTCTTTAAAGCAACATAGTTTCCATCGCTCTGTATCATCCTGCATATATAAATGCACAAGGGGAAGACAAAACACTGAATACAGCTTCCTGGATTGGTGTAAGAAGAGAGCAGATGGAACTGGGGGACCAGGAAGGAAAAAAAGAAAGGATGCAATTTCAGACAAATTGCTTCCGTTTTATCCCTCCTGGCTTACTCTTATCTAGAAAGCCGTGACATGCCGCAAATACCACATTAGCAACCTCTCTGTTAAACACAACCCTTGGGTTACTAGCACATTTGCTTGTGCCACACTGGCCATCAAAAAAACCTCACCAGAGGGTTTTCTGACATTTTTAGAGTATGTTTTTTTTTTTTTTTAAACGCTTCTATTGAGAACCCAGCGTAACAAAAGATATCGTCAAAATAGCAGTAGTGGTAAGATCCAGCCCAATATTTGGTGTCTGTCAACTGCCTACAGAAGACGCAACAACAGGGCAAGCTCTCCTAGCTTAGCTTCCTTTGTGCTTGGAGAGGAATCTGAAGTTGTTCAGCGGTTTCCCAGGTCAAAGGTGTTAGGCTGGCTTTGCATCCAATCCCTGTAAGTGGGCTTTTAGCCCATGGATTCATCTGCTGATCTTTTGAATGCATATTAGCTGCTGGAATCCCATGCAAGAGAGTACAACAGCACCTATGCGTTATCTAAAAATACATGCTTTTGCATCTGCTACCAGCTAATTTCAACTAACATCTCTTAGCTTCAGAATCTAGACTATCCAGAACACTTCTAAAAGAAGAGAGATGAGGAGCACTTTCAAACTGTAGCTGTATCTATGAATTCTTGCGTATTTCCATGGGTGAATCACCACTCATACCAGACTCCAAGGTAAATTAATTTAAATTAATGGCTCAGACTGCCATCAAAACAACTCCTAAGATGTAAAGCATATTGATTTTTGCCCTGAGGAATGGGAACCAGGTAGATCTGTGGGAAAATTACTTGGCAACCCAGCGCACAGTACCTGTTATAAGGAAGTTGCCATGCTCTTCCAAGGGCTCACTGTATTTCCTAACAACATGGTTCAAACCCAAGTCCAGTTCATAAAATGTCAAGGTCTGTTGTGTGTTGGCTGCTGCTTCTCCTGTTGGATCATTGTCTGCTTCCTAAAACAGAACATTCAAGAAAGGTATTGAAGGAGGAGCAAAGCTAATGAATGGAGAAACAATTTTGAATAACATTAGAACAAAGTCCAAAAGACGATTTGCTGGAAGATGCACGAAAAAAACATTCAGAGGAAGAAAATATGCACCTTTGCAGTTGAACAGCAAGAATTTAAGAAGAATCGCCAAGACAGAAGAGACCTGCCTGTTCTGGCTGAAGGCAAGACAAAAACCAAGTAAACTCATGACAAATGAAAATTGTCTCAGACAGCAAAAGCAGCCAATGTTCCCCACCTCCACAGACAGATTACGATGAGAAAAGGAACGGCAAAGCTCAGAAGACAGCAAAGGGAGATCACATTCTTCTCACCTCATAATCCATTTCCAGACAAGCAAACATCGGGTTTTCAAATCCCACATCGACTCCCACCACGTGGTAGACCAAGGTATTGGCCTTGTGGGCTTCCAGAGGGGAGGAAATGGTGAGACGAGCAGCAGCATCTCTGTTCAAGATATATACCAGCTTCTGCTTTTCAATTGCACCTGCAAGGAAAGGACAACAGCACCTGAAACACATCTCCTGATGATCAAATCTAATGATACCTACAGTCCAATATTGACATATAACTTAGCAAGAGAATGTCATCCTTACTTCTGAAGTTCACTATTGGTATTTATCTCTGTGCCACCAATTAACTTCGAATGTCTCGTTTTAAATGTTTCAGGCTAGAAGTACAAATGACAACTCTAACTCTTTAAAGCCTAAGACTAAATATTGGGCTAGACGGATGTAACTCAATGGGTCAATCTACAGGCGGATCTACTCACTTGTTTCACCACACAAGAGATGACAGACTGCAGGGAAGTAAAAACAAATCGAAAGAAGCAGCCAGACGTTCCACCATGTAAAGCCATTTGGCAAGAAAATATTTTCTCAGAATTATTTTAACTGAAAAAAAAAAGTACTCTTGCCTGATACACAGCATCCACTACATAACAAACACTTATCACTCTTAACCGTCAACGTGAACGGTGCAATTGTGATTGTGCTACAGTCTCCCCCATGAAAATAAGACTTGTTAGAAAGGAAACAACATCATTGTTTTTCCTCGATATAAAGGGGTACCATTAAACTATCATTGCAAGTCTCTGCTCTCAGTGTGCAGGAAAGCAGCATCACACAAAGCTGGCTTTGGCAAACCACAACAGTTCATACACCAAGTAACTAAGACACCATACGGTAAATCTTATTAAAGAAAAAAAATAGTAAAAAAATCACCCAAGTGTTCTTCTACCTGTGAAGCCTGATCAGAAATGCATCTAGTTGTCTCCATGATAAATCTCAGAGAGGAGACGTGAATTCATAACATCACTTCAGGCTATGGGAGCTGACTGACTATGCTGTACCATGGACGCCTGCAATCCCAACTTCTCTTCCAGACATTCTTTTCAGGGCTCTGTGCACCACTAAGCAAGCTGGCCTCTTTCCAAACTGTTTTGGCCTAGCTTTAGAATTAATTTGTGCAATTCCATCAGCGTCACGGAACCATCCTGAATGTCTGCATTCTCCTTGACACCTCTCATAGTCTAACAAACTGCCCAAGAAGAAACACTTCCAGTTACACCTGGCAGAAACTCGCTCCAAAAAAAACCCCAAGACAGGAGAAAAAAAATAAGGAGAAAAGAAACCGGCAGACTGACTTACTGATCATGACAGCACGGCCCTTTGGGTCTACAGCCAAGTACTGGCCTGGAACAATTCTGCGACATCCACTCTTGCCAAAGGTTTCCTGATGAATCTTCTCAAACACGTTCTTTGAGGGCTGGTATTCCAGAATAACAATGCGCCCTGAATCGCTGCCCACGACAATATAGTCTTTGGTCCCACCTGTCAGCCTAAAGGCCATGAGGGAGCGAATGACGCCGAACACTTCCACAGTCAGCAGCGTGTGAACCTTCCCTGTGTTGGGATCGGGGCGGAGCAACTCCAAGATCTTGCCGCGGGAAACAACAATTTCTTGTTGTTTGGTTCCTAAAGAACCCAAAACATGAAGAAGAGTTAGCAACAACACAGCAGAACATGCAACTTCAAGAAGCACTCTAAGAAAGAAGATAAAACTTCATCACTATTAAATGCCCAGGAGTTTTATGATTACTATGGAAGAATTCAAAGCAATTATTCACTACATCAGATGCCACTATTGTTTGAGCATCTTGTAACAGACCAAGAAAACAGACAAAATACTAAATTAAATCTATAGATAATCAAGCCAAACTTTTCTTGATTTTTCCACAAGTTACAACAGCTCAAGTAACACACTCAATAGCAAGTTGTAATATACTAGAGAAAAAAATGCTATACTGAAGCAGACTAGCTTCAGCAACCAAACCAAATGAAGAACAAACCTTTTTTTCCTCTACTACCCGAAAGAGCTCAAGCCAAGATGCACTAAGGAGATTACCTGAGAAATTGCCATGGATAGCATAGCTAATGCCAGTGGCTCGCTGCAACGTCAGGTTGTAGAGAAACATGGTGGCAGCAGGTCCACTTCACCTTATAGTAGCTCCACTGAATCTGCAACAAGTAGAATGAAAACACATACATTGTAAAAACAAAGCCTTCCATACAGCACAGAGAGAGCATGGCTACCCATTCGCTTGTCTACACATATCACTTTACATATTAGAAGACCGACTGCCACCCAGCTAAATTCATTCGGTATTTAGTAATACTAAGAGGGAAAAGGCTCTCCCAAAGATAACCAGGCTGCTGAGCCCCTTACTGCCGCATGACTGATCAGGACTTTCGGCTAATTACTGATTACTGCTCTTATGATTTCAGTTCTTCAGAAACCAAACAAAGTCAGGGAATCCCTCTGCAGCTGCCCTATACCACTACGTCTCACTGATCTTGCCGTTTCATTTAACGCGANGCTCCACTGAATCTGCAACAAGTAGAATGAAAACACATACATTGTAAAAACAAAGCCTTCCATACAGCACAGAGAGAGCATGGCTACCCATTCGCTTGTCTACACATATCACTTTACATATTAGAAGACCGACTGCCACCCAGCTAAATTCATTCGGTATTTAGTAATACTAAGAGGGAAAAGGCTCTCCCAAAGATAACCAGGCTGCTGAGCCCCTTACTGCCGCATGACTGATCAGGACTTTCGGCTAATTACTGATTACTGCTCTTATGATTTCAGTTCTTCAGAAACCAAACAAAGTCAGGGAATCCCTCTGCAGCTGCCCTATACCACTACGTCTCACTGATCTTGCCGTTTCATTTAACGCGAGCCAAGCTACCCGCAAGCGCTCGGGGCGAGCGCCTGAGCCCGTTCCATTCCCCGGGTCTAAGCCGGGAGGGAACCCGTGCTGCACACAGGCCGCCGCACTCCCTCCGCCGGGTGCTGCGGGCCGCAGGCCAGGGGAACCGATCCTCAGCCGCCCCGAGCCTTGCCGAGATCCTCACAGGGCCCGTAGCCCAGCACCGACCCGCACCCTGGGTGGGCTCCCCAAGCCCTGCGGGGAGCA
>VYXH01007192.1:165631-189471 GCA_013397275.1 Burhinus bistriatus | reverse complement strand
GGGGCAGAGGCTGCCGCTGCAGCGCCTGAATGATCACGGGGAGATGGCAGCCGCTCCCCGCCCCAAAAGCCTCCTAAAAGAATCCACCCAGCCGCCTTTTACGTAGAACGCCGGGGGAGCGCGAGCATCCCGCTCTGCCAGGTGGAGCCGAGCGGCCGCAAACGTTCAGGCAACTCTGCAGGCAGCCCCGACGGGCCCGACGGCGGTGGACAGCGCGTCAGCTGCATCCCAAGATGGCGTCGGCCACGGCGCCGGGCCCGCAGGCGCCTGTGGGGGAGGGCGGCGGCTCGGCCGCCTCCGCCCTGTCCATGGAGCGGATTCAGTCGCTCACCGAGCTGGCGGACCTGGAGGCCGCCTACAGCCGGCTGTGTGAGGAGGAGGTGTGTGGGGGGCGGGCCTGTGAGGCGGCGAGGCCTTCGGTGGGGCGGCCGTGGGGCCGCCGGCGGCGATCGGCCGCAGCGGGGCGGGCTGGGGCGGTCCGGGACGCGGCACCCCGGAGGGTGTTCGCTGCTCTAGCCCCCTCCGGCCCGTGCTGTGGTGACAAGGAGAGCGGGTGCTTCGCTGTCACAGCTCCCGTCGTCCGGATCCTTTTCAGAGATACTCAATACGGGCTCAGCCGTCCCTCGGGCCCGGTGGGGTCGACAGTGTCGTCTCCGCGGCACTAGTGTTCCGGAATCGTGCGGGATTCCTGTGGATTCAGGGTCCTCGTGGGCTGCATGCTCGTCCAGGGCAGGAGTTTGTGGGTTATCTGACTTAAAAGTTGTGTGATGAGGTTTGCGTCACTGATGCTTTGGAACGGCATAAATATAAATATTTATAGGATTAAAATGAGAGCTTAGGAAGGATTTAATTGTCGTATGAGCCGTTGGAAGTGCTAACGCCTTGCTAGCTGCGTGCGCTTGACTTGGATGTAGAGTACGTGAGAAGTTGCTGGCCTGGAGGAGAGTTGAAGTCACACCAGACTTTCTTTGTTCTTTTCTTTCAGAAAGTGGTGCAGGAAGAGCTGGATGCCCTCCTGGAACAGCAAAGCACTATAGAGAGCAAGATGGTTGCACTTCATCGCATGGGGTTAGTGATCCCCACTCTCTCCCCTTCTTTTTGCTTCTGTGCAGTGTTCAGTACCTCCCTGCTTACTGCATGATGTGAAAACTCATTTCAGTGTTGTGAGGGAAGCACCTTCCTTCTCAGAAAATGTCAGACTTTAAATCAGTTTGTGGTAGGGAGGAGTAGTTGCATCCTCATCTTGGTTCTTCCCAGCAGCACTAACAGAGGGGCCTGCTGCATCTTCACAGTGACCAACCCATTTTGGCATAGGCTGAGCAGTTCTTTGAAGGTCTCACCCCAGATGTTGTTAGGTTTCAGCATCAATGGTTGGATCGGATGTCTTGTGTCAGGCTGTTTACAGGTACGGACAAATATCACTGTCTCTTCACGGTAAGCTTGTGCAGGCAGTCTGGAAAGTCATCGTAAGTGGCCTCATGTCTAGTAGAAGCTTGGAGCACAAGTTCACAGACTTCATCTTCCACTTCAGAAGTGTGGAGTATCTTAAAGCCTCAGTGGCTCATTCATGCCCCATCTGGTAGTGAGACAGTTGTTAGTCTGTGTGTGCAGCCTCTTCCAAAGCAGTCTGTTTGATTTTGATGCTTTGCGGCTGTAGGAGAGGCATGAAATGAGAGATACTGTTACTGACAGGAGCAATTGGGTTTGGAGGAAGAGCCATCCTGTTGTTGCAGACCATCCGACTACTTAATACTTGCATCTCATGTTCAATTTGGTTGTGTTTCCAGCCCTAATTTGCAGCTCATTGAGGGGGATGCCCAGCAGTTGGCGGGGATGATCACCTTCACCTGTAACCTGGCCGAGAACGTCAGCAGTAAAGTCCGCCAGCTTGACCTTGCCAAGGTAACTGGACCGAGGGTGTGTTTGGGACTTGCCACTACCAAGCCATATTTTGTCTGCTTTTGTGCTCACAGCATGATAAGAGAAACGTGCTCTTTTCTTCAGTGGGCTGGTGGGCTGGAAACTACTTTGTTCTTTGTTTTAGCATTTTCTAATGTTGTTTGGTAATGGTATCTTGGTGGGCTCCTGAATGTTGCAGGATACAAAAGTAAATAATGCACATGATTTGCCATACAGCAGCTGGTTCTCCAGCATCCCCTTCTGTCCATGCAGCTCCTGGTAGAATGTGGTGAATAAGCTGAAGTTAGTTTTCATTAGCACTCTTTTGACAACTATTTGCAGCGCTGAGGACAGCGGAGATGGTCACTGGCACCAAAGAGTGGTCAGGAATCCGGGCTGTCATATTCTTTGTCCAGAGGTGGGCTAAGATGCATCACGTCCTAGCACCCAGGACAACTGCTTAAATCAAAACAGATGAGGTGTGGTTGTGTCTCTGGTCTCTGCCTGTTTGTGAAAATGGGGTATTGCCTCTGAGTTCAGTCTGAGTTTTGACAGGTAAATGCTGTTCATCTTTTGGAGTCATTGGTCTTAGGACTTTTTAAGTAGGTTGGGGTTTCTGCTTATGTAGTTGTTTATCATGTAGAGAAATATCGCTTCAGTCTGTTTCTTCCTTCTTTTTTTCCCCCCACGCTGTCTTCTCATAATTCTGTTTCCCTGGTCCAGCCTGCAGGAGGAATCTTTACTGGTTTGCCTTTCTTGCAGAATCGACTTTATCAGGCCATTCAGAGAGCTGATGACATCCTTGACCTGAAGTTCTGCATGGATGGAGTTCAAACAGCCCTGCGAAATGAAGATTATGAACAAGCAGCAGCCCATATCCATCGCTATCTGTCTCTGGACAAATCAGTGATTGAGCTCAGTCGTCAGGGCAAGGAAGGTAAGTACTGTTTGTGAGGAGAAGCAGATAACTAGAGGCTGCATGATTTCCCATGACAGATAGCCTCAGCTCAATAGACAAAGCAGAAGATCTAATGTTAGCCGAAGATCTTAGTATGTTATAGAGGAACATAGAGGTGAACGTTTTTGAAGCATTGTTAGTTTTGAATTATCATTAGTTGAAAAGAGGGTTCTTGGCACACGGCTTTAATAGCATTTCAGGTGCTGACTGGGTGACGGACAAAATGTGGAGGACAAAAGAACTGAGGGACAGGGCTCTGTCAGGGAGAACTGTTACGGTGTGCTACCAAGCAGAGCTACTGGAAATGAAGGATAAGTTGCCTGATCCCTAAAATAAATGTCCCGGTTGATGTGTTTGCATCCTCCATGCAAGACCATGACATTAGCTGTGTGTACATCACACGTGTACCTTTGCCTGTAAGGGGATTCCAGTGTGCCGTCTGCCTTCTCACCCTAGGGCTGTACAGTGGTTGTCTCTCTGCTGGGAAAAAAAGTAGCCCTTGATACAGTACTAACATTGTGCTGTCGCTTTTTCATTTCTTTTCTGTCCTTTTGACCAGGGGGCATAATTGATGCCAACCTGAAGCTCCTGCAGGAAGCAGAGCAGCGCCTGAAGACAATTGTAACAGAGAAATTTGACACAGCTATGAAGCAGGGAGACCTGCCCCAGGTGGAACGGTTCTTCAAGATCTTTCCTCTGCTAGGCTTACATGAAGAGGGACTGAGCAAGTTCTCAGAGTACCTCTGCAAGCAGGTAACGGGTTCTGTGAAACATACTGTGACCTGTCTGGTCTCCTGGGGAAAGCAAAACCCAGTCTCTGCCAACAGATGTTGTGGTCGAAGATCTTGGCTCTGGCTTGGTAGTCTTAGAAACCAGCACTGGCCTTGGTTCATCTCTCTCCCTGTGTTTTGAGCCCTGGGATGGTCTTTCTGGTGTCTGAATGCAGATCCTACTGGCTGCCTGGGTTCTGTGTCTTCGTCATTGTGCTTGCTTAAAGCTTATACAAAGGAGCCTGGGAAGAGAAGGAACAAGCTTCTACCTTTCCTTGATGCTTGAGTTTTCCACAAGAGAGGAAAGGATCCCAGTTCAAAGGAGGAACAGCAGTAATACCTCTTGCAATGGGGAGGCTAGCAAAAGCCTGCGGCTCTATAAGGCAGGGGACAGATGTCCACCCTATGGGATGAAGAATATCTTTTGAGTGTTACCAGCTGACTGGTCCTGTTGTCATGCAGGTGGCCAACAAAGCAGAGGAGAACCTGCAGCTGGTGATGGGGACAGACATGAGTGACCATCGAGCTGCTGTCATCTTTGCAGACACTCTGACACTCCTCTTTGAAGGTAATCTTCCTTTCTTTGCTGATGGATTGAAAATAGTTCCACGATGAGATTGTCCATCAATTTAAATGCTTTCAATTCTAGCTCCAGGAGACCACAAAATGCCTCCCTTCCCCTTTGAGCTATGGGAGCGTCACACTAGAGGGACAGGGACACAACTAATAGACTTTTTCCTAGCCAGGAGAGGGCATTACAATAAGCAAGCTTTCTTATGTACAGCTTGCGCAGGCACAGAGTGGATTTGCAAAGGGTTTGTTGGGTTCCTCCAAGAATGCGACTTTTCCTGTTCTCTGCATCTTCAAAACAAATGGGCATTCCCTGAAGGTTTTTTTCAGACAAGCAGCTCTCCAGACAAACAAATCAGATCCCTTAAGACTGAGCAGCTGTTGATTGCCTCCAGGCCTCACTCTTCAAGGAGGACCACAGGAGCTTGAAAGCAGAGAGGGAAGGGAGAGAAGGGAATATGAATGCTCTGTGGGAGTGTCGCCAAAGACAGTAATTGAGATCCCATGGTGATTAACTGCCTTCTCTATTATGTCTGCTATAATTCCAGGCTGCACCAGTGCCAAGTCACTCTCCCAGCCTGGCACCCTTGCTGCTATTGAAGGTCCTTAGAGCCGCCGAGGCTTTCTTGGCAGTAGCGTAAAAAGAGGGGGAGCATTGCTAACTCAGAGTAGAGAGTTTGTGAGAAGAAAGCAATCTTGGAGAGATATGTCCTTGGACATGAGCTTTTTCTCCAAGGAGGTCCTGCTTTCACTAAAGCTTGCTGTCTTGGGCATCTGTGTGACAGATATGAGCAGAGCTTTCCCTAGGCTGATTTTCCTAGCACTGCTCTTCTCCTGTAACCTGGTAGGTGCTGAAAGCTGAGACTGGATTCGGATAGCAGTTATGTCCCCTGCCAGGTTTAGCTCGTGCAGCTTTCTCCCTTGGAAGCTTCAGTCCTTGTATCTTGCTGGGTAGGAGGGCAGCTGACACGCATTGCGTGGCAGGAGCTCTCTTTAGGAAGAGAGGTGGCTCCTGCTCCAGGAGCTTGGCACTGCAGCCTTGCAATAAACAGCAGCGGGGATGGAAGGTGTCATATGCAGAGAGAAGATGCCATGGAACAGGGGTGGTTATGACAGGCCTCCAGTGAGGCACTAGAGAGTGGGTTGGCAATCTAAACTGTTTATCTGGGGAGTGAATGATCTCTTGTTAGGACCTGTCTGCAGACCTCTGTAGCCCTGCTCCGAATCCAGACTGGATGGGATCTCCTGTTTGGGTCTCTCTTTTGTGCTTACCCTCTCCCTGCAGGGATTGCTCGCGTTGTGGAGACCCACCAGCCCATTGTGGAAACCTACTATGGGCCAGGGAGGCTGTACACCCTCATCAAGCACCTGCAAGTGGAGTGTGACCGGCAGGTGGAGAAAGTGGTGGACAAGTTCATCGAAGAGAGGGACTATCACAGGCAGGTAAGAGGGGTGTGATGCTGCCTGATGCAGCCAACTGCAGCCTCCATCCAGCTCTGTGGGGCTCCAACTGCCATAGAGGTGGCAAAATTTGACCTTGTGTATTGAGAGAAACCTTGCTTTACTCCATATTTGCACTGGTGGCTGAAGGGGTCCAGCCTGTAGCCATCCCTTCTGTTGCAGAGACGGATTCATTGGGAGCACGGTAAATGGACCCTAGGCACAGGATGCTTTACTCTGCAGGTCTGTAGGGCACTTTCAGTACACCTTCCCGCTGGCTTGTTCCTGTCTGTTAGATGCAGGGCTGCTGTCTCATGGTTGCATACCTTGGTGCCTCTGTGGGGGTTCCCGTCCCACGGCCCTTCCTGGCAGGCTGAGCTCTGTCTTGGAGGAGCAGGTGACCTGGTGCAATTCCCTTCTCCGGCTATGCTTCCTGCAAGGCATTCCTATCACCCCCCCTGAGTAAGCACCTCCTTAGGCTACAGCACGAGAAGTGGCTGCTAGCTCCAAGTCATCAGCAAAGACTTTGATGACTCTCCCTTTTTTTGTGATTGCAGTTCCAGCAAGTTCAGAATAGCATGATGAGAAGTTCTTCTGCAGAGAAGATTGAACCAAGGTACAAACAAAACCTCTTTTTGCTCTCTAACCTTCCACTCTTGAGCTGTTATTAACACTACTTAGCATTTAGATAACCCTCCTGGTCTTCCGGATGGTTTGTGACTACTAAAGCATAAAATCTAATTGTTAGGTGCCCTTCACTGCCCTTTTATAACAGCAGCTTCTGTGGTCGTGGTTTATTTTGCTTACTTGTTACTTTTAAGCCTTGGCCCTAAATATTGTTGGAGGGCTGGCAATATCACTGCACATGAAGGACTGAGACTTTAATTGCCTGTGCCCACCACCTTTTGATGGTCAGAGTATGGTCCTCAGAGCCCACAAAACGGAGCCGCTCCCTGGGCAGATAATTTGTGACAGAATCAGGAATAAATCTTTAGGTCCTGTTTAATCTGTACTGCTGCTGCAGCGACTCTGTAACATCAGTTTCTTGCTAATGAACCAAAGTGCTTTCAATCTCCCTCCTTTTCTTTTTATCTTAAGTATTTGTATAGCCCTAAAGTAAGGCCATTTGAAAGTGCACCCAGCCCTTCTGGCATTGCAGGACTTCTAAGCATGCCTTGAAAGAAAACTTGCATTCCTCATGCAAGATCTGTCTATGAGCCTGCATGACTAATTGTTTCAGCAGAAATATAAAGAGCCACTTACTATTTGCTCTGAGTAACCATCCGCGCATCACAGGTTTTCTGAACTTTTGCTTTTTCATCCGTAAAATAAAGATAATGGTTCCTTGTCCCACTTGTGTGTTGTGAGGCTTTGAGCAGCATTTGTAAAGTTCTTTTGTGCACACTGATGAAAAAGCTGCTGATGCGACAGTCTTTTTTTCCGTAGTCATCTCTGATATGAACACTGTGTTCTGCATTGTCACATGCTTTTTTGGTCTCACGTTTCCTAAGCTGTTGAGCTTAAACAGATTCTTCATCATTTTCAGAGAAACACGTGAATCTGTGCACAACAGCACATACACAGAGACAGCAGAGACCAGGCATTTCTGGCACTGGCCATATAGGGCTCACAGAATCATAGCAAAACTGAGGACTGCCAAAGCTCTCTAGTCCAACCTCCCACTCAAAGTGGGGCTAATTCTGAAGTTATATCAGGTTGCTTAGAGTCTTGCAGTCCTTACTGCTGTGATTTTAACATGGTTGTTCTCACGTCCATGGGGAAAAAAGAAGCTTCTCTGTAACGATTTTTTCAGGTTGTTTTGATTGTATGTGCATTCTTTGCACAGTTATTCTGCTGAGCTTTGCCACTCGACAGCACAGATCGAAAGGGGAGTATTGATCTCATAGTAAGACAACAGAAAACACACTACTTAACTGAGTTAAATTAGTGCCTCTCCTTTTGTAGTTTTGCTGCCTTGATTCTTGCTATGTCCCTTCCAGGGAGCTTGACCCTATTTTAACAGAAGTCACCCTGATGAACGCCCGCAGTGAACTTTACTTGAGGTTCATCAAGAGACGAATAATATCCGATTTTGAGGTGGGGGACTCGATAGCCTCAGAGGAGGTAAAGCAAGGTAACACCTTGAATACCAATACTTACAGGCATTCTGCTTCTTGCAGCCACAAGTGGAGATATATCTGAGTTAGTGGCAGAGCAGAGTGATACAGGATCTGCAAAGACACTCTGGGACCACTGTGTGGAAGAGGATTGAGTAGCCTGGCCTCCCCAAATCTGTTTTCAGCACTGGTTGTTCCCTCTAACAGGGAAACCAACCTTAGAAATGATACAGAGCATAATAAACAAGGTCCCCAAAGAGAGGGAGGGCCCTTTGGTCTGCAGATACAGATCCTAAAGGTGGAGACCATGGAGAAAACAGACTCAGTGTTTGGGTACTCCACGGAGCTCTGGAAATCACTTCTGTCACCTGCAAAAGTCAGCTTAGCAATATCAGCTCCACAGTTGAGGCCTGTGATTTATTCCAGACTGGGCTTTGCAGACGTGCGTCTGTTGGGCACTCGTGAGACAGGAAGTGAGGGGATTAGGTGGAACTGCTTTCAGGCACTTGGTCCCTGCTGATGGCTCTCTTGGTTTTTGTAGAGCATCAGAAATACCTGGACAAGCTCCTCAACAACTGTCTGCTGAGCCGCACCATGCAAGAGCTTATTGGCTACTACATCACCATGGAGGAATACTTCATGAGGGAGACCGTCAACAAGGTAGGGCTCAGACTGCGGCTTGCAATAGCCTGCACTCTCTGCCAGCAGCTGAGACCTCTGTCTGTGCTCCGTGGTCCTCTGCTGAGCATCCCTAGGGAGGGAAATGAGTACGTGGCAGGTCTGCAGTTGATGGGAAGGTCTTTTGTTTCCCTTGGCCTTGAAAAGCAAGTGGTTGTTTCTGAACTTTGACTCGAAACATATCCCTGAGTATCTTCCAGAGCCAGATCTTCCAGGTCTATGGGCTACTGAAAACTAGGATGAGTGGTGCCAGGTCAAACGTGGTGCAGTTCAGCTCAGGGTGGAATGGGCAGACTGGCAGTTTCATCTCACAGCACTGCTCTGAGGGCACCTTCGGTTGCTGAGCTCAGGACATTGAAACAGCTTTCTTTGCAGGCGGTTGCCATGGACAGCTACGAGAAGGGCCAGCTCACCTCCAGCATGGTGGATGATGTGTTTTATATAGTGAAGAAGTGCATTGGGCGTGCTCTGTCCAGCTCCAGTATAGACTGTCTCTGTGCCATGATCAACCACTCCACCACCGAGCTAGAGTCTGACTTCAGGTGATGAAAATGTACCAGATTCATTGTAACTTGCCTCCACCTCACGTTCTGCAAACAGTGTTTGTTGTCAGATGGTTTTCCTTGTGTCCTTCACCTTTGAGCCTCTGGTTTGTCATGTCCATGGAAGATGGTCGTAGGAAGCAGTGTCAGGTGTGGTATGGGAAGCTGGAGCTGGGCATACTTTTCTCACGGTAGTAGTGATCACCTGTAGGACAAACAGAAAAAGGAACCTCGTGGTCCAAAATCCCTATGAGACCGAGTCACCACATAGCATTGGAGTGCTACACTGCTTGATGGTATACGGTCCCCCCTAGTTGTTCTCTGGGTTGCCTGTGAGATTGCTTAGTAACTTGAACTTGGGGTGGTCCTGCAGAAATTGTCCTTCTCCTGTTTTTCATCCCAGTGTGGGAGTGGGGAACTGTGACTGAAGACAGCTGCAGGCAGGATTTGGGGGAAAACTCAGAAACTGTGTGGTTGTGTTTTTATTTCAGTCTTGTGTCCTTTAGATGCTGTCAGGAGATACTTCCTTGTGACATTCCACTTACCTTGGCCAGGTCACAGCTCAGCCAGAGTGCTGTCCCTTGTCACAGAGCACAACTCTGCTGTGGCTTGCAGTATTTGCTGTAAGCCCTGGTACATTCTGCTTGTCCTATAGGGAGGTTCTGTACAACAAGTTGAAGCAGGGCTTTCCAGCCACGACCTTCCAGGACTTCCAGAGAGGGGTGACCAGTGCCGTGAACATCATGCACAGCAGCCTTCAGCAGGGCAAGTTCGATACCAAAGGCATTGAAAGCACCGACGAGGCCAAGCAGTCCTTTCTGGTGGGTTTGGTGGCTGATCTGGTGTAGAATAAGTTGGGGAATAAGCTCCTGTCTTCTGCAGCATAACACATCCTTCCCCATGGGGGGATGCTGTATAGGTCTTGCATTGTGGGAAAGATCTCAGTGGGAGAGCAACTCTGGATCTGCTCTCTCCTCCCAGCCAGCCCTGCTGTTTGAGCAGGGGCAGAGGCTCTCAGAGTGCTGGAGAGGGGCTGGCTCACCCTGACTTGTCTCCCTGTCTGTAAGTTGCTCTGAACACCCAGAGCTGAAGAGGGTCCTTGGGACTTTCACTGTACGAGGAGAGAAGGCAACAAAGGGAGCAGGAGGGACTGAGCTCTTCCATTTCATTAAATTTGTGGTTACAGGTTTCTGCGTTTCTTGAAGCAGAGTGCTTAAAATGTCAGTTCTCCCACTGGAATTCCTCATTCACCTGTCAGCTTGCCTCATTTCCCTATCTGCACAAACCCCAGCCTTTTACTGACATATAGTTCAGCTTCAGCAGGTAGAGAACAGTCTGTTCGGTGGAGAACAGATACTCATCTGGCAGGAGGGATGCTGATTCCTCCTGCCTAGATACGAATTCCTTTCTGCCTCCCCTGCTTCTCTGGACACAGTGTGTAAACCATCACCTCCAGCCACTCCTGGTCTGTTGTTCTTTGTGACACAGTCCCAGAAATTTGGGGGTATATCCTCTTTTCCACCAGTGACCCACAACTGGGGCTTCAGTGCAACATTGTGGACAGAATGAGGAGGAAAACTAGTGGAGTAAACTAACCCAGACTTTGTAGTAGCTGCAGGTTCAGCACACATGCTCCGTTACTGTAGTTCAGCTTCATGCAGCTCTGTGAATCTGCAGTACTTTGATCACACAATAGCACCTCTGTCCCCTTAAATGTTTGCATTCCAGCCGGTAGTGTGAGCTACATGGAGAAAACATAAGGACTTGGGTCTGAGGTGCTGAGAAATTCCAACGAGTTCTACTTGGGTTTGTTTTGTTGTTTTTTTTTTTTCCAGGTGACCTTAAACAATGTGGAAGTCTGCAGTGAAAACATCATGACCCTAAAGAAGACTTTGGAGGTGTGGTCTGGATTCTTTACTGGTTTTTCCATAATCAAATTTGTAATATCCCTTGGGTGGGGGTCAAATAAACCATCTAGACTTGTGCTATGCCCAAATGCTTGAGGTCTTTGCCCTCCAGCCTTAGGATAGCAATTTTGACTTGGCAGAGCAATTTCCGGCTGATACGTCAGCTGGAAATACCAGTTCTTCCAGCGTGACCAACCTGGCACAGGCCGGGAGCCAGTGGAATAAAATGTGCATCACTGAGAGGTTGTGGTTCTGTGGTGCTGGGCTAGATAGCCCCTGGCTTCCCTTCTTGCTGTCCTCTTCCCCAGCTGGAGGCAGCAGCCTCTGCCTTCACAGAGGCAAGAGTTTGGTGCCTGTCCTAGCTTGCAAGTGTGCTGGTGGGCAGCCAGAGCTCAGCAACATGAAGGGATAGAAACAGCCTGAGTTACTAATTTGCAACTTGCTCATGGATCTCTTCCCTGCAGAGTGACTGCAGCAAACTGCTTAGCCAAGGCTTTGGGGGTGAGCAAGCGCAGGCCAAGATTGACAGCTGCCTCTCTGACATGGCCGCTGTCTCCAACAAATTTCGTGACCTGCTGCAGGTAAGGGTCTTGCCGAGTTACTGCTGGCTTCCAACACTGGCTGGCCAACGTCTTCAGGGAGAGCTCAGGCAGGAATCGTTTCAGCGCAAGGCCTGGGCCACATCTGACTCCAGGAGTGCTGGGTAGAGGTGCAGGAGGGAGCAAATCAGTCAGCTTTGAGGCATGGAAACAGATCCAGGCTGTTTGCACAGCCGCACCAGCTGGCAGCTGCGTAAAAAGCACTGGAAGCAGCTGCAGAGCCAGAAGGAACGTTGCTCCATTTGTCCTCACTCAGCACAGAGTCATAGTTGGTTCAGCATTTTCAGGAGAAGAAATATTAATTGCATTTCCATCTCCTCCGTTCTCCCTCGTGGTGCAGCACATTGTCATGTTGTCCAGAGCCTCACTAGGTAATGCTGAAGGTAGAGAAGGGCTGCTCTTCTCTCAGGTTTGTCCTCCTTTCCCAAATGAAAGTACTCCCCGGCATGGGGCAGAAGGCTCTCTGGCTTAATCCACTGTCTTGTTTAGGATGCTGGGGCATGTTGCCCTAAAATTTCATACTGGTCTCTGGCCTGGAGGGGAGCAGGAAGACCTGATATCCCCTGTGGAAGGAAGCCAAGCAAAACAGTATTTTGAACCAGGTTTGCCATCAACTTTGTACTTCACAGAGGCGCCAGACCATTTTTCGTGTGGCTTTGCAGTTCACTGCAGTCAGGTGCCTTCAGAGCGGTATTGCTGGTGAACCCTCTTGAGGCTTGTGGTCAGTATCGAAACCAAAGAGCTCATCGCTAAGGAGTAAAACTCTCCAGTCTAGTGGTAGTGCAGAATTAAAACTGGCTGCAAAGCAATCAGGAGGCTGAGCAGCAAGCTCCTATGCTGCCTGAGTCACACGCACATTGAATTTGCCTTGGAAAAGGGCAGTTGCCAGCAGGGCCTGCTCAGAAATGCCAATTTTAGTTAAAAACTTTCATCAAATGCCAGGCAGTATCGGTACCTGAATAGTTTCATGCTGGGTGAGCTTTCTTGACATCTTGCTGAGCCAAATGGGGGTGGTTGGCAGGAGAGGGCTTTCAGAGAGCTCTCTAGCATTAAAGCGGACAGAACAGCCTTTGCTGACAACCTGCTGCTCAGGGGAGATGGCGTGTGCTGGGGTTATGATTAATTCAGGGAATTAACTGCGGTTACAGCTTTTATCCTCCTTTAGATTCTCCTACTGAGCTAAGCTGCACTGGAGGTGGGAGGCATCAGCTGAGTCCAATCACAGCATCCTCCTGGCTGGCACTGAGTGGAAAGCCTGGTGTTTGCGTCCTTTCCTACCCTGGTGGGATGTGAACTGAACACCTCTCTCCTGCCAGGAAACCTCTGTAGCTGTGCAGGCAGGGCTGGGGAAGCACGAGACCTTCAGACCAGGCTTCAGGTCAGAACTACAGTAGCTTCTGGGCCAATGTCCTTCCTCTTCTTGTCGTGGTGTCCTCGGAGTCTGCCAGCACCAGAAGAGTGTGGGATCTTGGACTTCTGGGTTCAGTTTCCTGTGCAAGTCTGTGGGTTGGTTTCCCCAGCTTGCAGTGAGGGTGTGAGGCAGCATCAAGACAGCCTGGCTGTAAAGGTTGTGTGTCGTTGGACATTAGCTGTGCTCAGTCACTCTCCTGTCCTCTTCCTGTCCCCCTCAGGAAGGTCTCAACGAGCTGAACAACACAGCCATCAAACCCCAGGTGAAGCCCTGGATCAACCTGTTCCTCTCCGTCTCCCACAACATTGAGGAGGTAGGGCTCACCATTCTCCACTTCCAGCCATACTTCGGCACTCTCCATCCTCTGCTCAGCAGCGCAGTCAGAACAACTGCTGTCTCATTCCCCTCAGTTGTCCGCTGTTTCCTCGGCACAGAGCAACAGTAAAATACCCAGAACTTGCTCTGCATCCGAGCCCGGAAAGGGGCATTTGGCTAGAGAGGAGCTTGAGAAAATGGAAGGGGTGTAGTGCTGCTCCAGAAGAGACCTCCCTCCCTGTCCTCTAGGCCATTTGCTGCCATTCAGGGCAGGCCACATAAACAACCCTTTTTGTATTTCAATGTCAGGAAGAGTTCAGCGACTATGAAGCTAACGATCCCTGGGTCCAGCAGTTCATCGTCAATCTGGAACAGCAGATGACAGAGTTCAAGGTGAGACAGAGGGACGTGACAGCCTGCCAGACCTCCGCATGGCATCTCCCAGCTATTCCCCTGCTCAGGGGAACGGCAGACGGATGTCCTCTGGTGCCTTGCAGGGCTCTTGGAGATTAATCACCCCCTTCTTCTGCGATTTTCAAAGCCTGCTTGTAGGCCCTACATACCTGGATCACTTTTGCCAGTGCTTTCCACTCACTGAGCATGCAAGTGATGGGTCTTTATTTGCAAGCTCTTGTAGGCTTGGGTTTTGTGGACCTGTGCTCAATTTTTCCTGCCAACAATGACACAGGTTTCTGCTTCCAGGCTGGGCTGTCTCCAGTGATTTACGATACCCTCACTGGTTTGATGACCAGTCTCATAGCCATCGAACTGGAGAAAGTGCTGCTCAAATCCACCTTCAGCAGGGTAAGCAAAACACTGTCCTCTACCCTGTAGAGTCCCTGGCTGGACTGCAAACCCTCCAGCATGAAACCCTCATTACCTTCCAAGGGACAGGGCAGGGCAAAGGCAAATGAGCCTCAAAGAAGCTCTGCCACCGCCAGTGCCCACCTTAGGGAGGCCTGAGACACAGGGAGAAAGTGCATTTTGTGATGGGGCCAGGAGGATAAGGGGGCATTTAAGGTAGGTCTAAACACAAGCCAGTTTAACCTGGAATAAATGGTCTTAACTGGAACCCTTCCGCTCAGAGACCTTCCCCTGGCCCCCTGTAACTTTTGTTAATGGTGTGTTTGGCACAACCCCCTGGGCCTGCTTGGAGCGTTGACAGAGCTCCCTCTGTCCCCACAGCTTGGTGGTCTGCAGTTTGACAAGGAGCTGAGGTCTCTCATAGCCTATCTTACCACAGTCACCACCTGGACTATCCGTGACAAGTTTGCCCGTCTTTCCCAGATGGCCACCATCCTCAATCTGGAAAGGGTGAGCTGCACTTCGTCTGCTTTTATTGGGGGAATTGCAGGAAGCCCAGCTGGACTCCACATGGATTTACTAGGTTCACCCAGGTCTTGTCACACCTATGGGGTAAGGAGAAGCTGGAAAAGTTGCCTCATGCCTGATTGGTGTTTGCCTGCAAGGGGTTAGTGGCAGGAAATAGTGTGACCGTAGCCGGAGTTTGAACTCATCTGCGAGGGCGCTTGGTGCCGAGTTGTCTCCTGCAGCTCTCCTCTTTCTCCAGGTGACAGAGATCCTGGATTACTGGGGTCCAAACTCTGGCCCGCTCACCTGGCGCCTTACTCCTGCCGAGGTCCGGCAGGTGCTGGCTCTCCGAATCGACTTCCGCAGTGAGGATATCAAGCGGCTGCGCCTGTAGTTGGTCGGTGCTTGGGTCGGCACTGCCCTGGAGGTAACGGCAGGAAGGCTGCAGCCCTGGAGCCTGCCCAGGTCCTGCCCTGGGGCTGGCTGGTACATGGTGTGGGGATGGGGTGATGTCTGCCCCTCTGCTCCCGTTCCTCGGAGCAAAGGGCTTTCCTGGGCCTGCGAAGAAGAGCCGCCACCCTTTTGTGGGAGCAGAAATAAGGCAGCAGAGGATCTCTCACATTGAGAGCAGTGTGACACTGTCTGAAAACATGTGCTAGTCTGAGGGACAAGCTTGTGCTAGCTCCCCACTCCCTTCGTTCTGCTGCCCTGCGGGAGGCACAGGAGGTCCAGGAAGCTTTGGGGCTGTGTGCTATGGTTAAAAAAAACAGGGCTGCACAGGGAGCTCTGCCTGTGCTGCTAGCTGCAGTCGTGTTCCTTCTGTGCCACCAGTTTAAGGGTCAGCTACTGGAGTCCTGCACATCCTGAGCCCTGGCTCTCTCCTGGTGGTGATGGGGACTGTTCTGTAGAAGGGAAAATGAATTTTTTCCGTGTGGAATGGGTGCTTGGAAAATCCCTAGGAAGCTGCTGTAGGAAGCGGGGCTACTCTGTAAATAAACCTCGCCTGGCTGAGCAGCAACCTCGGGTGGTTTGTGTGTCTGTGGGCCTGGAGGCAGTTGGAGGGATGAGGGATGAGAGGTAGTCGCCATTTCTCCTCTTCTACCCTGTGTGTGCCACGGCATCAAGAGGCTCTTCCTGCCCGCCCCGCAGCTGGCATTGGCACAGTGCAAGTACAAACACCCACGAGGCAGTACCTGCTGCTTGGCTGCCTCCTGCAGCAGTGCTCCCGTGCTGTCCCTGGTCACCCAGGGCTGTGGAGGGCGATGACCAGACCCTGCATGCAGGTTCTGCCATACCCACCCCTGGAAGAGCTTTACCCCCAGCATTCCTGGGCCCTTGTTATCCTGCAGGGAGAGAGGAGCCCTGCTAGGGACAGAGGGGCATAAACACGTGCTAAGAACAAGATTTTTTTTATTCAAAGAGACTGCAGGGACTAGTAACTGGCTGCAGAAATCATCTCTCGGCATGGGAGAGGGACTTGATTCCACTTCCAGGGTGGACCTTGGGTACAGGAGCATTGCACGCCAAATGGGCAGCGTAGGCCCCTGCTGCTGAAGAGCAGGAAGGTTCCTGCTAGAGGCTGCGTCACAAATGCTATTCTTTTCCCTTTGGAGAATCAAGAAAAACGGAGTGAAACACCAAAATCAGCCTGGAGGCCCGAGCAGACTGTCCTTCCAGCAAGGCCACCCTCCAGGGATGGTTTTGCCTGCCCAGTTTGTCACAGCTTCTCCAGCCTCTGTGGCTTTTGGGGCAAGTAGCACAAAAAGGCCACATCAAGACCTAAGGCTGGAGCCGGCTGAAAGAGCTGCCCCTAAAGCAGCGGGGATTTCCCTGCTTTGGAAGGCAGCTGGCTGCTCCCTCCCTTGCCCCGTGTTATCTGCCTGAACGGGTAGGGCTGAAGGCCTTCACACAGCCACGTCCTCTCTGGGCTGAGCACCATCTTTCGGATCACATCCCACAACCTCCACAGAGAAACCGCGCATGTCCACTTCGATGCTGTGGATGCTGAAGTTACCCAGTCCCTAGAAAAAAGTTACGGGTTTTGACAGGAGCCAGCAAGGGACCTGTTCTCACCTCCAAGGTCTCAGGGAGGGCAAAGAGGATAACAATCTCATCCCACTCGTGGTGGCACAAGATGCTCCTAGTGCTTGCACTATATAAAGCAAGCTTCTGTGAGCAGCCTGTGACAGCAAACTGCCTTGGAGCTCACATCTCACCTTGGTTTTTGCTAGGATTTGGTGCAAAGCCTCTTTCTGCTGAGGGGCTTTGGTTAAGACATAAAGGAAGCCGCCGCCGCCAGCCCCTGCTAAGCACTGCCCGTAGGTGTAGGGCCGGAGAGCATCCATCATGCGCCCGACAGCCAGCGGCTCGCACCCAGGGGCCATGCATTTCTTCTGCTGCCAGTAGCGGTCCAGACACTTCCCAACAAGCAGCAGGTTACCTGCAGGGGTGAGGGTATCACAAACTATTTGGCTCTATTTCTAGCCCACAGGGCAGAAACCTGTCCCTGCCTCTCCCGCTCAGCCCAAGCTAAATTCCACCTTCTCATCTACCCAGTTCCTCCCAGCTCTGCCTGCTGAGCAAGTGAACCCAGCCCTGTCACGTTGCTGTTTATTTTCAATCCTCCACAGGGGGAGAATTTGCTTGCTTTAATGCTCTGGCTTCCCCTCTGCAGCATCCCAGCAGCCAAAGGCCAAATGAATCCACTGCATAGGCTAGGCATGGCCCCCAGCCCCATCACGGATGGCTTACAGAAAATCAACCAGACTCAGCATGTCTAATCCCCCTTCTTCATCTTCACTCAAGACTGAATTTTGGGGCATTGCCTGTAATGTACCAGTGGGCCTGGGGGAAGATTTGAAGCTTCTGCAGTTGCAAGAACCTGCAGGCCCCCTGCTTTTCCCCCCCTCCAGGGCTACACAGACTCTCCCCAGGGAAGTCTGTGTTTCTTCAGTTGTTAAAAGGACCAGCCTGGCCCAGGGAAGGGGGCTCACACCTTGACTCAAGGCCTGGGCACACTCCTCGGCGTTGCTCACCAGCGCATCGGCGTTCTGCACAGTGGAGGGCAGCCTGGCATACCAGTTCCTCACCACGTCCTGCAAGAGGCCAGAACACCCCTGTCACCATCCTCCTGGCTCCAGCAGCACCTGGGGAGGTAGCACTGCACCCACAGCCTTCGGTGCCAGCTCCTGTTGGGGTGGCAATGCTCTGCACCAGCAAAGGGGACGGGCACCAACGCCCACGGGGGGAGCAGAGGCTGTGGCACCCAGGAGCACCCAGGTGTTACCTGGAGCAGGTTGCGGGCCAGGCGAGTCTTCCCCGTGTACACCAGCAGCAAGTGATTGTTGAGGGTCTGGGTAAAACCATCAGGCACTGGGATCTTCTCCACCTCCACCCTGAGTGGCAGCTCGGCCTTTGACCTCCCGATTTTGATGCCAGGCACGAGCCCGCCCACCTGGTCCTGCCAACCACCGCCTGCAGAGCAGAGGGTCCTCAACCACTGCCAGGCCCCCCAACCCTGTGGGCTGTCTGCTCCCCCTGGCCACTACCTGTCGTCAGCCTCTGCTCCAGGTGCAGCACGGCGTGGATAAGTGACTCGGTGCTGGCAGCCTTCCCAGCCGCCTGGTACAGTGAGGCCATCACTGCTCCCGCCAGGATGCTGCTGGTGCCTGCAGGGAACAGGGAGGGGGGGCCAGGGCAGCGAGGCACCACGCATGCCTATTAGAGCTGGGGCCGGAGGGCAGCAAGGGGGATGCCCTGTCCCGGTGCATCCCTGCAGACTTACCAAGGCCAGACCCGTGGGGCAGCTTAGACCAGGTTTGCACCTCAAACCCACCCCCAAAGCTCTCCATCAGCTGGGCCCGCAGCGGTTTCTGTGAGGGGAACTGCACGACCTGGGTGCAGATGAAGGCAGCTTTGAGCAAGGCTCCTGGAAACAATAGGAGAAATCAAAGCTGACGCCTGCTGCCTCACCCCATCATCTCCTGAAAGGGCCACTCTGGCACCATGGGGTCAGGACACCAAGGGTACATCACAGATACGGAGCCAGGTCATGTGGATGGTGACACCTCACCTGGCGCATGCGGCTGGCAGTAATCCTGCAAGTGCTCCAGCTCCCGACACACCAGCTGCACCGCTGCCTCGCCCTGTGGTGTCCCCCCAAGGCTGATGAGGCGCAGCTCCGGCTCACTGATGCGCCGCACCCGGGCGCCAATGGGCCGGCACCCATCCACCAGCACCGCCACGTCCACCACGGCCCCGCCATGCTCGTACGTGATGGGGGGTGTGTCGCTCCAGCCACCTGCCGAGGCTCACCATCAGCCCTGCCGCAGCACCCAGACTCCTTTTCCCCCAACACCACAGGGGTGACATGTGGATCATCAGTCTCGGGGGGGATGCACTCACCAGAGAGGTCCAGGCGGGCTGGACACGACACCTGCACCCAGTGCCCCAAGGGTGGCAGCTCCGCCTGTCCCACGGTGACAAACTGGCACGAGGACATCACTGCCTGCCGGACGAGGATCTGCTCGGCCCCCTCATAATGCCGAGCCGCTCTCACCAGCAGAGCGGGCCTGGGAAGAGAGGGGTGCTGAACCTGCCACCATGGCTCCCCAAGCATGCCAGTGCACGGGATGGGGTAGTGGTGGCTCATCAGCCCCAGCCTCACCCACTCATCCACTTCTGCCGTTCAGCAGCCAGCTCCCGGACACCGCCAGCAATGTCCCCACTCTCCAGGCACCCAAAAGCCAAGGCCCACTCCCTGTTGGCAGCAGGCCCGCTCCGCAAGCCCCCTTCCCCTCGTGCCATGCAGCCCAGGACCTCGGCGATGCAGGCGAGCGCCCGGGCCGCAATGCCAGCATCGCCAGCTGTGGAGGCAACTAGAAAACAAAAGGAGACTGCAAAGCCACAGCCAGCCTGCAGTTCACCCCAAACCAGCTCTCTTCTGCGATGTCAGCTCCAGAGGAGAGAGACTCGGATGGCTTGCACCCACCCTGGCTTGTCAGATGCCCTAGAGGGCCACGCTCATGTGTTCTTGCAATGGCAGGGGCCATTAGAGAGGGTGGGGAGCACTGAACAGCCTCGATAGCCAAGACACAGCTTGCATGAATCCAGCTCACCCTCGTCTAGCGTGCCCAGCATGGCCTCGTGGTAGCCCTCGTAGACGGCACTGCGGGCGAGTGGCAGCAGGCTGCTGTCCTGGCGATCCAGGAGCACCCGCCGCACCTTGTGCTGGCCCTGCAGGAAGAAGAGGGCCCGGCGGGCACCCAGCTCGGCTGCTTTGTCCAGGCAGGGCAGCAGCTCCTGCCAGGACATGCGCCAGGCTGCCCGCCAGCGTGCCAGCCGCTTGCCAGCCACCGCTGCTGGGGCCAGCAGCCACAGCACATCCTCCAGCCCCAGCGCCTCACAGGCATGAAGCACCGGGAAGAGCCGGGCACTGAGCAGGCAGCGGCTCCTCCGCGGCATCTCGGCATCCCAAAGGTCCCCTTCCCTGATGGAGGGAGAGCCTGTCAGCACTGCACTGGGGCTTGAGGACACCTTCCAGGAGGGGAGCCAGGACATGGGACAGGTTAGGGTGGCCATGACACCTCCCACTGCAGCCATGCCCAGGGGAGCCAGGTCTCCTGTCCTGTCCTGGCACATAGCACCTACCGTATGCCTGTCTGATGGAAAAACTCAGCCCAGGGCATGTTCAGGTAGGTGGCCTCTTCGGCAGGGCTCTGCAGGGGGATGGAGGGGCTGGTTACACCATGACTTCGTGGGGAGCCTCATGCCACCTTGCCGCCCCTGTACCTGCCAGTCATCGAGGCGGCCAGTGAGAGTGAACACGCGGCAGGGCAGGTCACGCAGCTGGACGTGGTGGCCCTGCAGGACAATGTCACGCAGAGGACAGCCCTGCAAGGCTGGTGAGGAGCCTGCAGAGAGGCCTGAGAGGAGGCAGCCAGGACCAATCTCCAGGGGACCCTGTGGAAGAGGCAGCAGGGCCCTGAGTGGCATGGCTGGCCCCAGAGCAGCCCCCAAACCGGAGCCAGATCCCAGCCTCAGAAGGGGACAATCACCCCAGGAGACAAGCCAGGGCCAGCAGGAGCCAGGTGCCAGAGGGACACACTTCGCTTTGTTTCAGGGCTGCAGGGACATGGACTGCAGAAATTCAGGCCAGGCGACAGCCCCCAGGGGTCACAGCCATGAAAGAGCCCCCAAGCAGAGGGTCTGCCCGGCTCCCCAGGGAGGGACAGCCCAGCAGTAACAGCCTCCTCCCCTTACCCGGGGGGAGCAACAGCCACCAGGGTCCCCAGCACCAGCCAAAACGCAGCCCCGAAGAGGAAGGGCACCCCAAATCTTATAGCCATGGGTCCCCTACTCCAGCCAAGGCCACCTCACCCTGCTGCCCATTCAGTGCACTGAGAACTTAGGGTCACCCCCAGCCATCTACCTGGAGGTGACAGTGCTGGATGACACTGCCAGCTGCCAGCCGCACGGCTCCTTCCAGCAGGCAGTTGGTGACTGAAGAGCCATCCTCCAGGAGAAAGGGCTGCTACCGAGGGCACAGAGGCACGTGGGACAGGGGTCCAGCCACACAGCCTGAAGCAACCCCCAAAAAATGTGCATGAGCAAGGCTGGGGATGGAAGGACGTACATCGATGTGGGAATGGGCTGTTTTGCAGAAGTGGAGGTGGCTGGCAGAGCCAGGCAGGAGTGTCAGGCTGCGGATGTGGTCACTTGCAGAGGTGGTCATGTAGTCGTAGGATGCATCGGGGATGCAGGCTGCAGAGGGGGCAGGAGAGCTGTCAGCACATCGATGGCAAACATGGGGGTGCCTGACACCCGTGTGAGCCAAGGGCAGCCAGGCTGAACATCCCCCAGCTGAAGGGGTGGGGAGGGAAGACCTAGGGACCCACAGCAGCAGGGAGAAACAGCCGGGTGCCAAGCTCTGACCACCCCATTTCTCCCCACACAGGGGAAGGGGGCTCAGGGATGGGTCACATCGTGTGCACCTGCCACAGCACCGCTCACCCATGCTAAGGGGGAAGGCACGGAGAGCTGTCCACAGCACAGAGCGGGCGCTTCTCACGCTGGGGTCACCGCCACCCTTCAGGAACTCCTCCTCCGTCATCCCCCCTGCCATGCACAGCACGATGTCGAAGAAGAGGGAGAGCTGGGGAGAAAACGAACCTTTTGGGTGCAGCCGGGCTGGCCGGTACAACCACCCTGACCCCCACCCTGCTGCTGGGTGCTCCCCTACCACCACCTCTCCTGCCCAAATCTGGCAGCACAGGGGCAAACAGGTCCTACAGAGATGCCCAGCAGCAACACCTGTGGGGCGAGGGGTCCCCTCCCCCATGGAGGGGCTGTCACCTGGATGGGTGGTGCCCCTGAGTCCAGCCCCATGTAGGTGCAAGCATCCAGAGGAGGGATGACGTGGGTGGCCAGAAGTTGCTCGGCAGCATCCGAGGAGAAGAAAACCACCCCGCAGACCTGCCAGGGCACAGCAGGGCTGAGGCCACAGCCATGGTGACATGAGGAACAGGGCTGGCAGGGCCACCGATGCCAGAGTCATACCGTACCAGCGGGACAGTGCCGTCGGGCCCTGCACACTGCTGGATCTGGGCCTCTGTGCCTTTGTAGATGATGTCGTGCACCAGTCCCTGGGAGCAAGATGACCCTGATGAGCTCTTCAGAGTGCCCCAAGCCAAGCAGCAACAGCAGGGCTGGGACCTCAGCACCCAAGGGACCCAAACGCCTCCAAGGCATGCCCCTTGAAGGGGGCACTGCTCCTGACCTGCTCATCAGTGAGGTAGACCCCATGGTTCCTGGCATACACCTGGCTCCCCGGCACCGCGATCACTCTGACACCCTGGAAGCCATCCCAGTCAATCCCTGGGGAGAGTGACAGAGACCAGTGCCCACTGGGGCAGTGAATGTACCTGCACTGGGCACAGCTGCCTGAAAACTGGGCCCATGGCAAAAGCGGTGACAGCAGCGTCCAGCCTCGGCCACTTTGCTGCAGGCACACAGATCCTCCCAGCCGCACATGGGTCAGCAATGCCTGAGCATCCACACCCTCACGGGAGCGTGGCACAGGCTGAACCGGCTGCACTGCTGACTTTGACCCCTGTCCTGAGCCAAAGCGGGTGCTGGAGGCAAGGCTGCTACCCACTCACCTGGTGCCGAGGGCATGGTGAGGAGCATGTCGGTGCTGCAGACCCACACACCAGGTGGGGAGCCCACACACAGCTGCCAAGAGAAGGGCCACATGCCCAGGGATGGCACGGAAGGGGCTCAGCCCTTGCAGGGCACCCAGCACCCTTCCCACCCTGCTGGGAGCCTGCTGAAGGCACCCTGAAGGCTTCTGGGGGAGCCGAACCCACTCCCACGCCAGGGTGCCCAGCATCCCATGGCACAAGCCCAAGGTCCCATCCTGCAGGCCACACAGACCCGGTGCGTCATGGTCCCCAGCAGGCTGTCCAGGTTGCAGACCAGAGCTTCAGCCGGGGCGCTGGGCTCCTCCACAGGCAGGCAGGTGAAGGCTCGACCGCAGTCATCGAAGGAGAAGTCGCGGCCCTGGCGGGACAGGGAACACGGAGGGGGTTACAGGGAGGGAGCAGGTGCGAGGTGGCTCTGTGTGACCAAGGGGTCCCAAGCTGGGCAGCAGGTCGGCTCTCACCATGTGCAGAATGAGGATGTGGGCTTCCCTCAGGACGTCGGAGGTCACCACCTGGGAGGGCACAGCAGGGGACAGTCAGCGGGGCCGGGACAGCCACCCCTTCCGGGCCCACCAGAGGCTGCCACCCCACTCCGCCCCCTCCCCAGCCGGGGGAAGGCCCCTCACCGTGCAGCCCGCCCGAGCGCTGAGGTGCTCGGCCGCCACCAGCAAGGCGTTGAGGGTGGCCCCGCCGCTGCCCAAGCGGGCCCAGGGGTCCTCCACGGCCAGGAGGAGCGGGGGAGGCCGCGGGCCCAGGCCGCCCCTCAGCCGGCGGGGGGTCCCCGCCCTCCAGCGGGAGGGCGGGGGGGNNNCCGGCCCCCCCCCCCGCCGCGGGGGGGAGAGGGGGGGGGCGAGCGCCAGCCCCGCCGCTTGCCTCGCTGGAAGGCGGAGACGCAGCCGCCGCGCTGGCAGGTGAGGACGAGGACGCTCCACTCCACCGCCATGGCCGCGCCGGATCGCCCCCTGTGAGGCGGCCGCAAGGGCTGCTGGGAGGTGTAGTCCCGTCCGCTGCGGGCGCGCGGGCGCGCGGCGCGCGGTGGACTACAACTCCCAGCGTGCACTGCGCGGCCCGGCAGGCCCGGCTCCCCGAAGGCACCGTGCACCCCTGCCCCGGCGCTGCCCG
>VYXH01007192.1:151100-165185 GCA_013397275.1 Burhinus bistriatus | reverse complement strand
GTGCTGGTCTCGGTGCTGGGTGCTGGCCCTGGGCGCTGGCCTCGGGGAACGTGCACCTGGGATGTGTTGGATTCGGCCCCTGGATGCTGGCCCCGGGAGGATGCGCTGGCCCCGGGTGCTGGCCCCGGTCCTGGGGTGCTGGCCCCTGGGAGGATGCGCTGGCCCCGGGTGCTGGCCCCTGTCGTGGGGTGCTGACCCCGGGAGGATATGCCCTGGCCCCGGGATGCTGGCCCCGGTCCTGGGGTGCTGGCCCCTGGGAGGATGCGCTGGCCCCGGGTG
This sequence comes from Burhinus bistriatus, assembly GCA_013397275.1. NCBI lineage: Eukaryota > Metazoa > Chordata > Aves > Charadriiformes > Burhinidae > Burhinus > Burhinus bistriatus. The sequence goes on along the minus strand of VYXH01007192.1, from coordinate 164,906 downwards.
CTGGCCCCTGTCGTGGGGTGCTGACCCCGGGAGGATATGCCCTGGCCCCGGGATGCTGGCCCCGGTCCTGGGGTGCTGGCCCCTGGGAGGATGCGCTGGCCCCGGGTGCTGGCCCCTGTCGTGGGGTGCTGACCCCGGGAGGATATGCCCTGGCCCCGGGATGCTGGCCCCGGTCCTGGGGTGCTGGCCCCTGGGAGGATGCGCTGGCCCCGGGTGCTGGCCCCTGTCGTGGGGTGCTGACCCCGGGAGGATATGCCCTGGCCCCGGGATGCTGGCCCCGGTCCTGGGGTGCTGGCCCCTGGGAGGATGCGCTGGCCCCGGGTGCTGGCCCTGGTCCTAGGGTGCTAGCCCCGGGAGGATGCGCTGGGCCGGGGTGCTGGCCCGGGCCCCGCGGTGCTGGCCCCCAGGCGGATATGCATCTGCCACAGCCCTGGGATGGAGCCCCAGGGTGCTGCCCCGGGGAGGATGTGCTCGCCCCGGGGAGGATGCCGGCCCCAGACCCCAGGGGCGATGCTGGGGGCAGAGCTGGGGTGGCCAAAGAGAGGACCAGGGTGGGAAGGCTGGCTGCAGGTGTCCCCAGTCCCCACCAGTGCCAGTGTGCGTGTAAGGTCCCTCAGCAGCAGTGTGACACATGGCTGCGTGACACACGGCTGTGTGACACACAGCGTCCCTTGCCTGGGTAGTGGCAGCCAGGATTTCACAAACACAGCACGAGCATCCCTAGGGACAAGGGTAGGAAACTGTGTCACCGAGCAGAGAAACGTCCCTTGCCTGCGTCTGCCAGCACAGGCGTTAGCGTGGGATCTGATCAGTGTCCGACCCGCCGGGGTGTCCCCCTGTCCTGCTGTTGCGGGGTGTTTCCCTGGCCAAGGCATGGCTGCCGGAGCGGGGTCAGTCCCGGAGCCCGGCTTTTAGGGCCTGGCGATGCGCAGGGTCCCCACACATGCCGGGGGCTCAGGTGCTGCCAGCGGCAGGGGACAGTGAGGTTTTGCCTGGAGCACTTTTTGCAAAGCTCCTGAATATTTCCCTAGAGCGAAGGCTCCCCATCCCAGCAGAAGGACTTTTGTGGGGGGGAGGACGGCACTCCGGCAGTGGGCGAGCTCGGGCTGGAGGAAGGGCCATGTCCCCTCCTGCTGCAAACGGATGAAAAACATGGCTGGGTGAAATCAAATAACACCAAACCCAGAAAAGTTGCTATGCTTCCCTCCGGGAAGAGGTATGGACTCTCAACTGGTGGAGGTCGTTTTGCTCCCCGTTATCTGGGGGTCCTCCTCGGGGGCCGGGGGCTCCCCCGTACTCGGCACCACCCTGAGCGGCAGCACTGGCCGCATCCCAGCCAGGGTGGTGAGCGGGGACGGGAAGTTGCTCAGCGCTTTGGTCTTGGTTTTTCTTTTTCCTCCCCTTTTATCGGAGCCAGATGTCGTGTCCACAGCGGTGAAGCCTGGGGCCGGGGCAGGGGGAGGGTGCTGCCTTTGCTGCCATGTCCGTGTTCCCCGCCCCCCAGCCATGCACGTGCCCATCTGTCTGTCTGTCTGTCCCCATCTGGCAGCAAGCAGCGGCCCCGCTGCCGGTTGTGTGCGGCAGCTGCCTGTCAAAAGCATTTCCCTCTACTCCGAGGAGCTCATGGCGGTGCTCAGGAATGGCAAGATGCGCTCCGCTCGTCCACCCACGCCTCACTGGCACCGGAGGCAGGGAGAGCAGGCAGGGAGAGCCCCGGCAGCCGCACGCTGGGGGAACCGACTCAGGCTTGAATTTGGATGCCCAAACAAGCTCCAAACTGCCGCTTTTTGGTGAAAGGCTCCGGTAGCACCGAGGACACGATGGTTTCCCTGCCGGCTCTTGGCATGCTGGATGCCACCCGACTTGGCCCATGCCAAGGTCCCGGTAGCCTAATGGCTTTCATCTCCTCCCGTTGCATTTAATTCTTGCAAGAGTGCAAACTGCTAATTGCTCTCCAGCAGCCTGGCCGGCTTTTGTGCTTCTCAAGGAGCTGTGATTTATCAGAGTCCACCAATCCCCCCGCGCTTGGGATGCGGTGGGAGAGGCTGGGAATCTCCTCTCCCTGTCCTGCTGGGCTCCGCGTCGGGTTCCGGGGGATCTCTTGGCTCTGCATCGCTCTTTGCCATCGGCATCTCCCCAAAGCTTTTTTTGGAGACTGCAAGAGATTTGGGCCCTGGCTCTGTGGCAAAATTTCCAAAGAGACCCCCAAAACTGCACATAGATGAATGGTGAATATATATAAACAATTTTTATATATATATATGCATATATGTAATATATGGATCTTTATTTTTCTCTTATTGGATGAATAGTTCAGTGCTGGGGCTCTAAAACAAGCCCTGCAAGTGTCGCTCGCGGGAAACCAGAGCAAGCTGCAGTCACTTTGCTCCAGGTGCCACTGTGTCCCCAGCAAGGGACTTTTGATCTGCAGCGGTAATTGGGCTAATTAGGAAACTGCAAATGCTCCCCCTTCTCCCTGAGTGTCCGAGCAGAGCCCCAGCTAGAGGAGAGGAGAAGTTGGGTTCCCTTGCTAGTGAAGCTGTTCTATTTTTATATTTAATGGGAGTTCCCGGCAGTAACTGGGCTGTGCTGGGATCGACGGCCTTTGGCCGGAGGAGCCTTTCATAACATCCTTGTGATGAAATCTCGCGGGTACAACTTTCCTAAGGAGTTCAGTGGCCTCTCAGCACCACCCACAAGTGGAGCAAACCCCAGGTGGTTTTACCAGGCCACCCCGCAGCGTGCACTGAGTTTGCAGTTCTCTGCTCAGGCTTTGGGTCTCAGCACCCATCAACCAGCCCTCGACAGCCTTTGGATTTCCACTGCCTTCCACCCCCGGAGCTGCCGAGCCCCAGGGAGGCGGACAGCAAAGTGCAGGGGCACCCCGCGTCCCCGCTTGCCTTCCCCAGGCAAAAGGCCATGGCCAGCAGCAGCGCCTCCCCGGCACGGCGTCCGCCCGTCCTGCGCTCCTGCACATATTTTCCCAGTGAGACATCGAGCACGAACCTAACAGGCACGGGCTGGTAAAACGAGCCGTGGTGGTGGAGGTGAAGCGGTTCCCTCCTGGCAGCTGCGGTGGCCAGTGGGGAGGCTGGGGGTGCTGCCAGCGTCGGTGGCTCCTTGGGTGCCGGTGTTGGAGGGTGAGTGGGGACCCTGCCCTTGCTGGGGAGCATGCCTGCCTGTGGTGTGGCCATGTCCTTGCAGGTGGCTGAGGGTGGGGGGGAGACTGATTTGGGGGTGTTCATGGGGTGCAGCCATGCTGTGGCAGGCGTGGAGGGGGGCACGGACTGGGCAGACCCTGCTGGCCCCAGCCGGTGGCCGTGGGAGGACGAGATGGAAACGTGGCTGGCAGCAGGCGGCCGGCTCCCCGCACGGCTCCGTGGCTTTGCAGGGGGAGCTGGGGGAGGAGGAGAGGGGAGAGGAGCAGGCAGCAGAGGCTGGTGAACACCAGGCTCTGCATCCTCTGCTCCACCGGGGGCTGGCCAGCACCCCCATGTGCTAGCTACCCCAAGCCCGGCCACTCGATGGGACCCAACTCGGTGGTGCCCAACCCAGTGGTACCTGACCTGGTGGTCCGCGACCTGGTGGCTTGGTGGTACATGACCCAGTAGTTCACTGGTACCTGACCTGGTGGTATGTGACCTGGTGGTTCTGTGGTACCTGACCCAGTGGCTTGGTGTCACTCAACCCAGTGGTACCTGACCTGGTGGTCCGCGACCTGGTGGCTTGGTGGTACATGACCCAGTAGTTCACTGGTACCTGACCTGGTGGTATGTGACCTGGTGGTTCTGTGGTACCTGACCCAGTGGCTTGGTGTCACTCAACCCAGTGGTACCTGACCTGGTGGGTACGTGACCCAGTAGTTGCATGGTACCTGACTGGTGGTACATGACCTGGTGGCTTGGTGGTACCTGACCTGGTGGTACCCAACCCAGTGGCACGTGACCTGGTGGTACGTGACCCGGTGGTTCTGTGGTACCTGACCTGGTGATACATGACCCAGTGGCTTGGTGGTACCCGATCTGGTGGTACCCTGCCCGATGGCTCAGTGGCACCCGATCCAAGTGGTACCCAACAGAGTGGTACATCACCCGGTGGCTTGGTGGTACCTGAGCCGGTGGCTTGGTGGTACCTGTCCTGGTGGTACCCAATCTGGTGGCTTGATGGAACCCACCTCGGTGCTACCCAGCAGCTGGGGCAGTTGGTGCAAAGTGGGAGCTCTGGGGTGGGTGCCTGGGGGTGTGGGGCAGGCAGGGATTGGTCTGCTCCTTGGCTCTGGCCAGCTCTGCAGGCATTTGGGGACAGGGGGGAGGCAGAGTCCCCCTCCCCGCCCTGCTCTCCTTGGGGAGAAGGCTGCTGCTTCCAGCGCAAGGAGACGGGCATAACAAGGCCACGCAGCGAGCGCGGCCTTGGGCTTATCAACCCCCCTGGAGCACAGGGGCTGCTGGGGGTCCGCTTTTCCCCACGGCAGCCTGGGGAGAGCTAGGGGGCTGTGGGGGGCTGGCGGAGCAGAGGAGGGGGCGTGGAAACGGTGCTGGCAGATGGCCGAGCAGCGTCCCTTCTTGGGGACGGGGGCATCAGCCGTGTGGGCTGGTGCACGTGGCTCGCCTGTCCTGATGAGTCCGTGCATGTGAGCTGCGGGGGCGGTCGGCTGCTTCGGCTGCTTCTGCCAGTGTGTGGTTTGGGGGGCGGGGGGAGGACGGCCAGATGGGCTCCGCAGCCAAAGCCCCCACCCCCAGCGTCACCCCCTTTGGCAGCGCAGGGTCTTCAGGCTGGAATGGGTGCCTACGGGGTCCCTGCTGTGTTGCGGTCGAGCCGAGGGGCTTGGGATGCTGCTGGACCCGTCTCCACACTTCCCATCCACCAGCAAGGGTGGGAGCATCCCTTTCTGAGCTTTCCCACTGTTGGGACCTCCCCTGTGCTTCCAAATCCCATAGGAAACAGCCTCGGCGGTGACTGGCTCCATCCCAGCTCCACGCTGGGGATTTGCCCTCCCACGCTCTTTCCTGGCCCCATCCCAGCGCCCATAATAACCCCTCCGGATGCCGGGCAGGAGGAAACACTGAAATTGCTGCCATTGCCAGCCAGGGGTGCGTGGAGGGTTTAAAGCATGGGAAGCCCAATTAACTCGGCTCCATTAGCTGATTGAGCTGGCTGATAAGAGTATGATTAATTAAAAGGATGAAGAATAAGTTACCAGGTCCTCGCTGCCACTGGGGTGCGGCGATGGCTTAACCTATGAAATTGCCTTCTCCTGGTAATACCTGGTGCCGGCCGTCCATCCTTTGTGGGAGAAACACCCTACATCCTTACACCAACACCGGGTTCGCTCCCTGCTCCCTCTCCCATCCAGCTTCCAGGGCGGGGCGGGGAGGGGAAAGCGGTAAAATATGATCCCTCCAGATGGGTGGTGCAGGAAAGGACCTATTTAATTAACCATGGTTTTCTCGCCGGGTCTCGGTTTGGCTCTGGAAGCCAAGTAATGCAGAAGGACAGGAGTATCGTCCCCTCCAGTGCTTGCCCCCGGCAGATTCCCGCTCGCCGTCCCCCCCGTCGAGCAGCGAGCTAACACGAGCTGACGGCCCCGGCAGAGGCGAGCGAGCGGGCGCGCTTTTTGGCACGCTCCCTGGCTAAAGCAGCGCTGGAGGGGGGTGGGAACCGCAATCTCGGGCAGCCGCTCAGGCCACAGGAAAAAGAGCAAATTTGAGCGGTTCTGTGAATTTTTGTAGTAATCCCACTTTGCCTGAAACCAGCAAAATCGCTGCATGACATTTCTTCCTGCCTGGGGCTGGAGGAGGTGGGAGAAGACTCAACTTGTGTCCACTCCCTTCCCTGTTGAATAAAAAAACCCACCCTAAATCTCATTTTTTCCACCCATGACAGCAGGAGGGATGCCAGTCTGGGGTGAGGGGGAACCCGCGTGCTTCCTCCTCCTCCTCCTCCTGCAACAGCCGGGTGCAGCTCCAGCACCTGGTTAACGACCTGGCAGTGGCAGAGGTGATGTCCCTGCATGGGGGCCGTGGGACTGGTGGCACCTGGACATCCAGGAGTGCATTTCCCAGGGGATTTTCCAGCCCCAGCATCCCCAGGAGGAGTGGCTCCCCTCCTCTCCCTGCCCTGAACAGGGTGACATCCCATCTCCCGGTGACGGCTCCTTCCTGCACCCACCCTGTCATTTACCGGCAAGGAAATGGGCACCAACAACCTCAAGATATCTTAGAAACAAGCAAACAAAGCCAACAAAAACTAAAAAGGCCGGATGGGGATGTACTCGATGGCGTTAGAGCCGATGGGGAAGGTGAAGGCATCCTCCAGGCGCCAGGGCTGTCGGTCGCATCGCTCCAGTGTTCATCTCGAAATTAAAGATTATACGTTCTGAAATGAAAGGTTATATGATTGGAAAGAAAAAGTCATCCAACTGTAAAAGCAGCGGAGTGATTTGCTGGGACCTTTTAATAGCCTCACTTTGTTATCTCTTGCAATCAAAGAGAAACTCATGTTTGATGAGCACATGGTCTTCAGGAGGCAATTAAGGAGACCAGGGGATGAACTGGGGAGTGAGACAGTATTTAATGGTATCGCTGAATTGCTAGGCTCGCTCACAACGGAAGAAATCCTGAAATCCCCTGTTATTTTAAGAAGGAAACATGAAAACCTGGTGCAAAGAGCCCCCACAGTGGCCCCCGGCTGGTGGGGTTTTATTTGACGGAGGCAGGTTGGGTTCGAGTTTGGGAGCTGGCCGGGAGGGAATGGTTAATGCTGGGATATTATGGATGCTGGGGGTCTATAAGGACCAGTGCAGACAGAAATAGCGGCCGGCCAGCCCCTGCGTGGAAAGCAGTGACTCAAATAAGCCGCTGGTATTTAAGGATGCTTTAACGCGCGTGAGCTGGGCTGGAGGATGGGGTCTGCTCCCCTGCCTGCGGTCGGGGGCAGCTCTGGGAGGCCCCGGGATGGGGCCCTACAAAACACGCTCCAGATGCTGGCAGGGCCAGGATGCGGCACCGGCAGGAGCCGGGCTGGGCTGAGGAGCCGGAAAGGGATTTTCCCCCTTTCACCGGGAACAAAAATACCACGAGCACGTGACGGCCGATTTCCTTCAGCCTTTAAAAAGCCCCGTGGGACGGAGAGCGGCAGGAGCAGGGGAAGGGGGGATCAGCCCATCCTGCTTGGCGTCCCTGCCACGTCGCAGCTAAAAAGAGCCCCAAATCGCCTTTTACCTCCAAATGCTTCCTGCGTTGTGCATCTGGGGGGGGGCAAGTTTTTTAGCTTTTTACTGGCTTTATCCCAAATTCCCCGAGATGCAAACCCTCCGTTTATCAACCACCAGTGCTTTTTCCGTTGGCAGCAACCTGAGAAACTCATTGCAGTCGCTCACTGGCCGTGCATGTGCCGCGTAGGCGTATTAACACCCCACCACCACCGCCCCCCCCGAGCCAGGGAAAAAAAGACATGGACAACGGTCGCTCCTGGGATGTGCACCCGTTTTCTGGCTCTTTGCTTTCAAGGCTGTCGTGGCCTCGGACAAATATTTCACAGCAGGTTAATGATTTGGGCAGAAGCCATCCGTGCCTGCAGCGTGATGGGCTGGGGGGGGGTGGGATTTTTTGGTCCATGCTCAGGTGTCACCCCCCCATCCCGGCAAGGAGCTTTTTCGGGGGGCTGTCTGTCCCCGCTGAGAAAGCTGGCATCTTCCAGAGGATGTTTTTTGTAGGAAAGAGGCATCCCGGTGCCTGCCAGCTCCTAATTAGTGTTGCTGGCCTCCGTGCTGACCTAATTGGGGCCAGGGCTGAGCTGCAGAGGCGATGCTGCCGTGGGGTTTAGCCTTGGGGGGGGTCCTGACCTGGCATCCCCCTCCCCAAAAAGCCCCAGGGGAGGGGGGTGTCACATCTCTGTCCCCTCCCTGGGGTGATGGATCCAGCCACTGTGTGAAAAGCAGATTTTCAGCTTTTTTTTTTTTTTTTGGCTGAGGGGGGGGTGTCATGTCTGACTTTGCCCCCCCACCCCCCACTCGGGGGACTCAGCCTCTCCTCCCGTCCCTTCCCTGGGCGCAGGCGCCGGCACCTCTGCCCCGGCTATTTTTACCCGCCGGGATCACAAGCGAGCAGGTGACCTTCCCCAAGGGACGCTGCCACGCTGAGGGGGGGACACAGCCACCGGCGTGGGTACCTGGGGCGCCCATTGGGCTGCGAAACGGCTGTTTCCCGGCTGTCTCGGCGGCGGCGGCAGCCGGGGAAGAGGGTTTTGGAGGGGCTGCTTGTGGCTTGATAGAGAAGGAGGATTGAGCCTACAGAAAGGAGCCGCTTGTTCGGCTCCGGAGGCGAGTTCATGGCTGAGGCTTTGTCTGACAGCGACAGGGAGGGCACGGCCTGGGAGCTGCCGGGAGCTCCCCCCGCGCCGCTGGTGAGGAGCCGGAGTGGACAAGGCGATGCCAGCATCCCGGCTGTCTCCCACACCCCTTTGGGGATGGCTCATCCCCCGCAACCCCACGCCAGGGTTGAGCTGGGTGGCATTTTGCAAAGATTAAAGGGGAATAAACTCCTCGTCCCCCCTCCAGCACCCTCCTCAGTGCAGCCCCCCCAGCTCTGCCCTATATGTCGCCGTCCCTTAACCCGCTGTCCCCTCCTTCCTGCTCCAGGCCGGTATTGTCACAGCCGTGTCCCTGAGCCAGCAGATCAGCTAAATCCGGGGGATGATGAGCACCATTGCAGCCGAGAGCCAGCCGGGGCCAGGACCTGGAGGAGCCACCGAGGCACGGTGCCGCGGCTGAGGCCAGTGTGCCGAGCCGTGCTAGATCCCCACGCCACCCCAGCCGGCGGCGGATGCTCCTTGCCCGGCACGTGGAGCTGCCGGGGGCCCTCGCCACGGCCGGACCACGCGGATGGAAAGCTGCAGCCTGGCAGGTAGGAGCACGGCGTGGCGGCTCATGGTGGGGCTCCACATCCCCCCTGCCACCGCGGTGATGTAAAGCTCTCGGTCCTGCAGGGAGCCTTGCTGGCCGGCTGACGCCATCCCGCGCCCTATGCCCGAGCCCTATGCCGGAGCGGGCGCCCTCCCCGGCTCAGCCGCCCGCCGAACATGAAGTGCTCGTTGCGCTTCTGCTTCCTCTCGACCGCCTTCCTGCTCGTCTTCGTCATGTCCCTCCTCTTCACCTACTCCCACCACAGCATCGCCTACCTGGACCCTGGCGCGCTGGGCGGCATCCACCGGGTGAAGCTGGTGCCCGGCTACGCCGGCATGCAGCGGCTCAGCAAGGGGGGGCCGTACCCCCGGGGCTGCACCTGCCGCCGCTGCCCAGCTGAGGAGGCTGGGGCTGCCGACTGGTTTGATGGGCGCTATGACGGCACCATCTCCCCAGTGTGGACCAAGGATAACATGGACCTGTCGCCTGATGTCCAGAGGTGGTGGATGGTGAGCGAGGGGACTGTTCCTCCCCCACCCCGGGTCCCCCAGCGGTGTGCTCTTGCATGGGGGCACAGCTTTGTCCTCCATGGGCTGATGGCGCCCCTACCCGCTCCTTCTCCCCACCCTGCAGATGCTGCAGCCCCAGTTCAAGTCCCACAACACCCGTGAGGTCCTGAGCAAGCTCTTCCAGATCGTGCCGGGCGAGGATCCCTACCGCTCCCGTGACCCGCACCGCTGCCGCCGCTGCGCCGTGGTCGGCAACTCAGGCAACCTGCGCGGCTCTGGCTATGGGCCAGAGATCGACGGGCATGACTTCATCATGCGGTGAGGGCAGGGGATGGCTCGGGGAGGGGGGCACTGCTCAGCCCCATGGGCAGTGCAGAGGCATGGGGCTGTACCCTGCAGTGGCGTCTCTCCAGGTCTGCTGTGGGCTGGGAGGTGCCAGGGGGGTTGACCCTGTGCTGTATACCACGGCCACATCCCGGCTCCAGTTGCTCAGTCAAGGAGCCCATCGTGGGTCCCACTGGGTGGGAGCGGGTGCTGCCCCACTGCCTCCCCTCGGCTGGCTGGGAGGGTCCCTCCGATCATCCCAGCACTCCGAGCATCCACAGGCTGGGAAACTGCTCCTTGGCCACGTTCAGCAGCTCATGGGGGACACCCGTGTCACCTGCAAGGGACAGGGTGGCTGGGAGAGGAGTGCCACCTTCCCCGCTCTCTCCCCAGGATGAACCAGGCCCCCACGGTGGGTTTTGAGGGCGATGTGGGCAGTCGGACCACACACCACTTCATGTACCCCGAGAGTGCCAAGAACCTGCCCGCCAACGTCAGCTTTGTGCTGGTGCCCTTCAAAGCATTGGACCTGCTCTGGATCGCCAGTGCCCTCTCCACCGGCCAGATCAGGTTGTAAGTACCCAGCGGGCACGGGGCTGGCCGCTCACCTGCCGCAGGGGGAACTCCCCTGGGAGCTGTGGGGATCCATCGGTTCCTCTGTCCCAGAGCGTCCACCAGCACTGGTCTCTTGGCAGCTCGGGCTGGGGTCAGGGGAGTGCGGAACCCCTGGGAGCTCACCTGCCTCTCTGCTTTTTTCCCCAGCACCTACGCGCCCGTGAAGCCTTTTCTGCGAGTGGACAAAGAAAAGGTAAGGGGGGCTCATCCCAACTGCTGTGATGAGCACCCCTTTGGCCACAGCCCCTGTCACCCCATCTTCCTCAGGGGTCCCCCCGTATGTCCTGGCGCTCCTTCTTGGGGTGCTGATGCTGAAGGGAGCACATCCAGGGCTCCGGCGCTGACCCCAGCTTGTCCTCCCAGGTGCAGATCTACAATCCTGCCTTCTTCAAGTACATCCACGACCGCTGGACGGAGCACCACGGGCGCTACCCCTCCACCGGCATGCTGGTGCTCTTCTTTGCCCTCCACGTTTGCGACGAGGTGGGTGATAGCTCCTCAGGGTCCTTCTCTGGGCTGCGGGGACACAGATGGGCTACAGGGTCTCACTGGCACAGGATAGCTTTGCTGGGATCCTGGCCCTTGCAGGGTTAAGGATGGAGGTGGCTTCTTTGGGTCCAACTGCAGCAGTTTCACTCGCTCCCGTTGCCTAACGGCACGACGATGGGCACCCTTGAATGGTGGGAAGGCTGTGCAGGGGGATGTATGCCTTCGGCACGGTGTGAAATCCCCCCAGCAGCGCGGCGGGTGCTTAGCCGAGGGGTTCCCCAGCCCAGCAGGGGGGTCAGGGCTGGCTCACCCCACTCCTCCCTACTGCAGGTGAACGTCTTCGGGTTCGGCGCCGACAGTCGGGGCAACTGGCACCACTACTGGGAGAACAACCGCTATGCCGGGGAGTTCAGGAAGACAGGAGTGCACGATGCCGACTTCGAGGCGCACATCATCGACATGCTGGCTAAAACCAGCAAGATTGAGGTTTACCGGGGAAACTGAGGGCTGCGCCTCCTCCAGCTCCCCTGCGCTGGCCGGGTCCCGGCTGCCTGTGGGGGCAGAGGGCGAGGGTCTCCCCAGCGGCCCCGGGCGATGAACGCCGGGTGGGCAGCGTGTCCCTGCGCCACTGGGGGAGCCGCCCCTGGCGATACTTGGTGCCTCCAGCAGCCAATCAGGTTCAGAGCTAAAGGAGACTTTTTGCCTTTTTTTTTTTTTTTAATTATTATTATTATTATTAAGAAACCCAGCTGAGAAAGGATTTGTAAACACAATCAGCGACTGACTGGGCGGCAGGGGCATCCGCCTTGCGTCTCTTTACAGTCAAACCAAATGCTGCTGTTTTTAAAACAAGACACAGAAAAAAAAACCCACAACAAACCAACAACCCTGAAGCCGGGTGACTTTGGGGAGCGCCCGAGCATCGCCTCTGGGCTGAGGGAGATGTGGCGGCCGAGGGCTTGGCTCCCCCCTCCTGGGTGCCGCAGCCTTGCCAGTGGAACCAGTTGCTTCTTTCTTATTTTATTTTGATGGTTTTTTTCTTTTTTAACCCACCTGGGGCAGCCGCTGCCGTCGCTCGCCCCTGAGGAAGGCTCCCAGTACGGTTGCAAGCGCGTGGACCCATCGTGGGGAGCCGGCAGCCGCGGGAAGCCGCCCATCACCAATGGCACAGCCGGGCTGAGGGATGGAGAGGAACCCCGACTTCGGGGCTGGGCATCCCCGCTCATCTACCTGAGGATTGAGGATGGGTAGGACGGATTTTGGGAGCGACCGGGCAAAAGGCAGCCTAAGAAGCCCCCTGGAGCGGCAGCCTGGTCCCTCCGGCCGGGCTCCCTCACAGGATGCTCGAGGGATGCAGGATGCAGCGGCCGGTCTGGCCTCTCCGGAGGGAAGGAGACGAGATTTCCCTTTGCTTTCAGGCTGGGAAAAAACTGATTAGAGATAGCTTTAGTGGGGGAATGAACTGCGCTTTGGCTTTTGTGTTGCTAGAAACAGCTCTGGTGAGAAGCTGAAATCCCAAAGTCTTTGCTCCATTTGTGAGGGTGGGGCTTGGTTTACACCAGTCCAGTAGAGCTGGTGTCCTCGGGGTCCCTGGGGGCTCTTCGGGCTGGACAGGCTGCCCCAGGGCATGAGATGGGGAGATGCAAAAGGAAACTGCCTCCCCAGAGGTGTAATGAAAACCACTTTCATTGGGTCAATCAGGCGGGTAGGTTTTTTGGGTTTGTTTTTTTTTAGGAGATGCTGGAAAGCTCAAGAAAAAGGCAATCACGGAAAAGGTCCCCTCGGGGAGGGACCCTCTGCCTGCCCAGCTGGTGAGGGCAGTGGGTGCCCGGCATGGCAGCAGCACAAACCCCGTGGTGCCGAGACTGGGGCAGGGGCTGCGGGGCCGGAGCCTGGCCGGGGGGGAAGCCCTGCCCACACCGCCTGGTTGCAATAGCTGAGGAACAATCACCATAGGTTTTTTGGGGGGCTTGGAGGTATTTTTTAGTCTTTCGTATCTGGCTTTTCTGTAGCAGCCTCTTACCTGTTTCTCTGCTTCAGTCTGGTTGTTTTTCAGGGTTTTCTTCTCTTTTTTTTTTTGAGGTTTCTCTCCGCAATTGTGAAACACCAGGGTTTGGGTCACCTGGAGCAGGCACTGAGCTGGGGAAATTAATCTTTTCTGCCCGCAGGGCTTTAAACCCCTGAGTTTCGTCGTGGGTTTTGGTAGAAGCGACCTGCAACCACCACGGCCAGCTGCGAACCCTGGGACATGGAGGCGGGTTGCAGCAAGCCCCAGTCTCCACCTTCCTGGGTTGGGTGGGGTTTTTTTTTTAGGGGAAGAAAAATAAAAAACACAGAACTACGAGCAACAATGAGTGCCTTGACCATCTCCTGTTGGCTATGCCGGGCTGTGCCCGCTCCTGTGCCGGCGGTAGGGGCTTGGCCAATTTATCTGGCAGTCGTACCTGCTTCCCTGCTCATGCCAGGCTGGATCTCAGCTGGGACGTGCAGCTGGGGGAGACAGGGAGACATCCAGCTGGGGAGGCCAAATCCAGCGTGGCGAGGCTGGACCAGCTCCTCTCCAGGGCCAGGCCAGACAATCACAGGGCAACCAGAGACGCCGGGTACCAAACCCCAGTACCAAACCCGCCGGCAGCACGGTGCCAGCATCTGGCAAAGGGCGCTCTNATCTGGCAGTCGTACCTGCTTCCCTGCTCATGCCAGGCTGGATCTCAGCTGGGACGTGCAGCTGGGGGAGACAGGGAGACATCCAGCTGGGGAGGCCAAATCCAGCGTGGCGAGGCTGGACCAGCTCCTCTCCAGGGCCAGGCCAGACAATCACAGGGCAACCAGAGACGCCGGGTACCAAACCCCAGTACCAAACCCGCCGGCAGCACGGTGCCAGCATCTGGCAAAGGGCGCTCTCACGGATCCTTGCTGCCCTGACAGTATTTTTTTTGGCTTCCTTCCCCAACACTTTTTTTTTTT
>VYXH01007192.1:125369-148343 GCA_013397275.1 Burhinus bistriatus | reverse complement strand
TCTCCCTCTTCCCCTCCTCTCCCTCTCCTCTCCCTCTTCCTCCCCTCCCCGGGCTGCAGCTGGGCTGGACATCAGCCACGGGCTGCGATGAATGCGATGAATGCCCATCCACTGACACAGGAGCTGAGCCCGGCCCCATGTTGGCCTGGGTGCCCAGCAGCAGAGCCCTGACAGAGCCCCTCCGGCCAGAGCCTGCGGTTAGGTGATGGTGCTGCTCACCCAGACCCTGCGGCCATGTTCGATACAGCCCTCCTGACCAGCCCTGGAGCCTAAAAAACAGGTTCTGGTCTCACACATCCCATGCCCCTGAGCCCCAGCACGGCCACAGGGAAGGACATGGACAAACTCTTGGAGGACATAATTTTGAAAGTGGGTGCAGGCACAGGCAGGGGAAGTGACTTTCCCTGAGGGGATCCAGCAGGGCCAGGGCTTGCTCCATCTCCCACCACCAAAGGCTGGACCCTGCAACAGGCCCAGCATCCCTACAGCATCCATCCACGTGACCAGGGAGTTTGGAAAGACACACAAGGCTCTTGCATAACAAATCACCAAATTCGCGAGTAGTTAAAACGCCTTTTTATTAATATACAAACCTAGCAACATTTAAGCCAACCAAAATATTAAATGAAATAAAGCACGATATAAATACAGCATACATAACAACATGGCCTCAGTGAAGAGCAGCAGACTCACCCCGACTTGTGCGCTTGGGAACAACTGTCCACATCCTCCACCAGGGGGTCCAGCAATCAGAGCAGCTTTGTCTCTGCGAAACCCCTCTGAATCCAAAACCGGCAGAGGTGAGAGCACCGCTCCTCTCCAAAGCAGACCACCCAGCGCAAGGTCTTACAGTTTAACATTTCTACAACCCCAGAGCTCAGAGGGATTAAAAAGCATCATCCCCATGCTGCTAGAGACAATCTGGTGGCGTCTGTTTGCTAAGACCCTGCGAGGGGAGAGGGAGATGGCTGTAGCGGACAGGGAACCATACTACTGAAGTAGCTCCTTGCTCTGTCCCACCTCAGCTACATCCATCACGCAACATTCACAAGCATAAGGCACTAGATAAAAATGTTTTCACAGGTTCAAACTTTAGTTGTTCTTAAAATTTCTGCAGTAGCACACTTCAGAAGTCCTCCCAGCCCTTTAAAATCTGGTCTTGGGAGACTGATAAAAGCATGAAGGGGTTTTGGACAAGTAAATCGGTGCACCTGGTGACCAGAAGCAATAGTGGAGAAGGGATGTACTGGTGCAGTTCACAAGATGGCAATCTCTGCTCGGGACACCTGCCCCGGGTACCTGTCCAAGCAGCAGGGAGCCCTTCTCCCACAGAACGCTGGTCTCCTCTAAAACCAGTGATGGTGGGAGCCGTCACATGCGCACAGGTAGGAACAGAGTGGAAAGTGGCAGGAAGAAAGGACGTTGTCTGAGGAACAGTGGCACAGAGTTGATCTGGGCCAGAAAGGGCTCTCCCCAACTCTTCCCAAAGAGGCAGGAGACCTTACCATCGCTCAGCTGCCTGGCAGGCAGTCTGGGAACAACTGCACTCATAGCGCAGGCACGGTCCTTTCCCCAAGCGTGGCTTGGGTCGCCTCTCTGGCAGAAGCACGTATCAAGCAGGGATGTGCCCAGCTGCAAGCCTGACCACGAGGCACAGGAGAACCCAGCAAGGACTTCAGGGACATTAGTCTGCCTCTGGTTATACTGGAAGAAGGGTGTAAGTGAAACCTGTTCTACTACAGGAGAAGTATTTGTAGTGTGGAAGAAATCTCAGCGGTGCCACAGTGAAAGGTGACAGCGTAGGACTTTTCTCCATACACACAAAATGGATCACACCCTAGTTGGGACAGCTGACAGCTCCCAGGTATCGGCTCTGCTTGTAGCAGGGTGTCAAGCACCCATGCGGGAAGATCGGCTGTTACCAGCACCGACAAACCAATAAATATTAATGTGAACACCTTTCTCCAGTGCCTCTTTCATTATAATTTACCACTCCACAGAGATACTTTATTCTGAACAGGCACTATCTCTGAACAAAGTAAATGAGCGTAGTGTGTCATACCTGCAAAGCAGCGCTTTGTTTTGTGCCGTAAACTCAGAAGCAAGCCTGACATCGGGAATCCAGCAGAGCTTTGAGACAAATGGGAGATGAGAAGTCTGAGAGCCATCTCAACAAACATTATGGGCAGCAGAAGACTCCCTCCGCTCCCGCTTCTCCTGACTCCTGCCTGCAAGTGTTAGCTGGTACAGCGGGGAAGTGCTCAAGCAGAGAATTTTGTTTCCTTTAATGCAACTGGACACTCACAGAGTACTCTACACCAGCCCAGGCTTCTTTCTTTAAAGCAAGAAGAAAACCCATTATAGCATGAGCAATATAGTGAACAAATCCATTTCAGTGAGGGGGGAAAAAAAAAAAAAAAGGGAAGGTGTCAGCACAGACAGCCATACAGGTGCAGGACCTCCCAGCTTGTTTAGTTTAGTTCAATACAAATTCCAGCCTCAGACCCAGCAGCATACTGCAATAGCAGCTTCCACCATCCCCAGCGCTTGCTCAGAAATATCTGCCGACGTCTGTGTCTGCTCTGTACAGTCAGCACACAGCTTTCCAGGAAGAAAATCAAATGGCAGGCACAATCAGTGCTCAAATACCTCACCTAAAGCTTTAAGGCATTTACAAATATTTAAAGTTTTTTTTCGTCCCTCAAATGCAAAGTCTGCTCTTGCTGAGGGCTATAAGCCTGCTACAATCATAACGCTTAAGGAAAGTTTAAAGTGCAAAGAAAATTTTCAAATGCTTTTAGGAGACAGCTTGACATCATTGGATGACATTAACCTCTCCTTCCCCAGGTCCTGTTCCCTAACTGAATTTTTTTTTTAATTTTTATTTTTTAAATAAAAATCCAAACAATCAGTAAAGGAAAAGGTAGTTTAAAACAAAAAAGCATCCTGAAATGTGTGGAAATTAACCTAAGTATTATAATAAAATGATTTGGGAAGACAAATCTGAAGGTTGTGAAGGTTTGGCTGGACATTAGTAGCAGTTAAGTGTTCCATTTTAAATAAGAAAGACTTCTGCCCTTGCAAGCAACTTCTCCCCCCCTGCCAAACATGGAAACTACCTTGTTCTTATAGATTTCTTCCCAAAATGTAACCATTATGGTCAGAGTGTGGCAGAAGGACAAGGTTAGCGATGTCAGTGCTGTACCTTTAGTTAGGCAACACTTCGAAGAATGTGCCAGAAACAAGTGTTTCGAGCAATCTGGTGCGCACACTCAACACCTCCTCCGTGCGGCACGGTGTCCTTCATCGCAACGAGAAATGAGAGAGGGAAACGCATGTTGGAAAAAGAGTGCCACTGCCGCTCTTGCTTCCTCAATAATGCTGTCCCCATTCTGCCCAGAGCCATTGCTATCACTCAGTGCTAAGGCTGCAGAGGAAGATGCTCCTGGGGCTGGGAATCAGGGCTGATCATCTCTCCAAGGCTGAGCTTAAGCAATTGAATAATGGGCAAAGGATGAAACCACAATCGTGCCTCTCCTTCCACCTCAGCTGAGCCGCTCTGCCATCCCCTTGCCTGTTTTTATTTTGCTGTGCCACACTCTCTGATGGGCAAAAGGAACTAATGTGCTCCGTTGCCTGAGGAAGGAGATTAGGGAAGTGTTAAGGACAGTGGGGAAAACCCCGGCGCAGGAAGAGGGAGGGTTAAATGATGGAATATACAGCAGCCACAAACCCCCCTGGGAGTTTGGATGTCGGTATCTGCACCATCTAAAAGTTGAAGAGCTTAAATCAATGCAGAGAGACAGATCTAGAGCCAACTTGGCTCTGCCAATGAAGCACCAGGTAGAACGAAGAGAAGACCCTCGCGCAAGAGAGGTCCTACAGCAGCATAGGCTGGATTTGGTGGTGTTGCAGGAACAGCAATGTGATCGGTGGCAGCCTGAATGCAACAGCAGAACGGAGGAAATTCAAGCTTACACCAAGACTCGGAGATGCAGTGGAAGTTTCACACAGCCTCCCCTCCTTGCCACAAAATAGTAAGGAGGAACTGGCCAACAAGGCACGTCAACTCTGGACACTAGAGTCAGCAGAAGAAAACAAGAGAGAGAAAACAAGAAGAAACGAAGTCTGGCAAAGACAGATGCGAAAATCACTGTAACGCATCCTCCTGAAACAGAAAACATCACTCCTAACAGTTTTAATTTTATCCTCAGATCATTAAATATGAACAATAAAGTCCTTCTTCTCTAATACCATTTTTATTCAAGCCTTTCAGCGCTCACTCAAGGATAAAACATGAGAACTTAGGAAAACCAACGTAATACCTCTGGAAAAATCATTTAATGCAAAAGGCTGCCTGGCAAGTGCTACCTCCTACACAGGTTCCCCAGACTACTCTATAGACGACACTGGGGCAAGCCAGCCCTCCCCAGTGTACAGGAATGCTGTACATGTAGATGGATTCACCACTGCCACATCGGCAAACCCACTCAGATGCTGACTTCTGGGGGAAGGAAAAACAATCCTACATGTGCCAAGTGCACGCCACTCACAGTGGTGTACCTTCCCATGGGCCACACTTTCCTTAACATTTGTCACTGATGGGTAGTAAGTTTATCCTCAAATGGATTATGCTCAACCTATAATATTTTAGCCCAAAAGATAAATTATTTTCTCATACCAAGCTCCAGTTAGCTTTCCTTCAAGCGTTTCTTTTGCACAGTTGCCTGCACTAACAAAATCTACAGGACCGTTCCCATTCTGGACAGCAAGACTCACAGAACCGGTAACACCCTCACAACTGCTATCCAGGAGGTGCACAGGGCAGACCTGCGGCTGCAGTACAGAACGAGGCCATTACCCCTCTCGCTGCAGAGGAGGGGGATGCTATTTTAGGTTTTCCCATCCAAGGTTCATAGTCTTACCATGCAGAATGAGAACAAAACGCCTTTCTCAGGAGAAGGCATTTTAAGGCAGTTTTAAGGATGCGAATCATGATGTATAATTTTACAGTCCACATTATTTAGCATCTTAGAAGCTAAGACTGTGCCACAGCAGCTTCTAAGATTCGATTTCTAATTTTCTAATTTGAAGGTGTACTAAAGGTGGTAACTCCTCAACTGATTTTGCTGTTCTTTTTTTAGGCACTCTACTTTTAGTCGTCAGATAAAGGGATTAGAGTCTTACATCACCATTTAATGCCTCTGGAAGAAAACATGACACTAGAAGGACCTTCCTTGGTCTCAGTATCTAGCACCATTTTAAAACACGGCATCCAATTGTCCCCTTGATGAATATTCAAGTTGGTGAAGGCAAGCTATTCTTTAACATTACAAGGTTAAAAACAGCTGCCAGAAATTAAATCGACTAAGCCTGAACAGCAGCCGAAGACTACAGTTCAGATATAAAACAAGAATCAGAATTCATAGCAGGGAAAGCCAGAGTAGGAGTTAACGAGCTGCAAGGCTGACAATTATCAAGCCACCTATCTGCAAGTCTCAAACAGCAAACGTAACATTACAGAAAGTGTTGCTCTATCTATTGACACGACAGAAAATTACTTTCACTCTCTATTTTTGGTATTGAAAAGTCAATAGGTCTAGACCAAAAAGAAACCTAAGCAGACGTAATGACAGGAGTAGCTCATAAAACACAATTTTATTGTCAGAACTGCTGTGGGAAGAAACACCTGTATCAGAAGTTGTCTGAGGAACTAACAGGCTCCTATAAATTATGGAAAAGAAAAAATACGCACAAGGAGGAGTATCATCTGGCTGCAACTTAAACAATAATGCAGGAATAAGTGGTTGGTAGAGGACAGCATGCAGCTAACTTTCCAGTTTGGTCTTAACTAGTTCTAACTCTGCAGAGAACAAACTGAATGCAACTTCAGCAGTTGCATTAAGTACTTTAGCTTGCCTCAGCTGTGTACTTTGTTTTCTCCTGAAGAAGTATCGTGCCTCACCAGTGACGACAAATGGTCAATAAACTCTTATCAGAAGGGCTGCTCTGAGACACATCCTAAGTATCACGTACAAAATTCTTCCTTTGGTTGAACGTCTGTGTCCCTGGACGAGGAAGGCACAGCAACATCCCATAAAAGCAATGGAGGGACCACAGTCCTCCCTGGCACGCACATCCAGCACAGGAATAGTGGGATCACAGTATCCCTCTATGCGGGAAAGACATGCAAGAGTGATTGGACTTTACCTGCTATTAGATGCCTTACAAACCTTCCATTTAAGCAATTAATCCTGACACACCAAGCAAAATTTTAATTCACAGAGCAATAATAAATAGGAGAACTTGGAATAAATTACAATCTTCACTTTCAACAGCCATGCATGTCAATTTGAAAGTAAGATTGAAATCCTTGAAGAGGTCACACACTACAAAGGAATTCACCATTCACAAAGGAGAATACACTCGAAAAAGTGACATCTACATTCAACCTACTACACCACATGCTCAAATCCTTAATTCTCTTACACCCTTTCCTGACTCTCCTAGGTTTCACAGCTTCTGTATCACCCTGGATGGAGGAGCTTGCTCTTGGTTTAAGGTGTAAAGGTTTTGGACTTTCATCTTTGCTACCGTAGGGCCATCTGACACCTTTTGCACGCTGAGAACATCTGGATCATGAACTGGCAGATCATAGACTCAACTGAAGGCGTGACCTGAAGCAACTAAAGTGGCAGAAAGACAAGAACCAGGCAAGGTTTTGAGCTCATATTTACACTATTGATGCTCATCATTTAACTGGAGAAGAAAGTGGCCCAAGAAGGCTCTAGAACATAAAGAAAGTGTTCATCAAGGCTGACAGGGCAGACATCAGTATAAGGTTGTGTCTGAACTCCAGACAGAAAGATGCTGGAGCAGAAAGACCATGACAAGTATGTAGGTCCCTGCAGAAGCAGGGAAAACGTTTAATGGATCTTTTTCAAGTAAATAAAGAGAATCTTTGCTTTCGATTGTGCTCACAATGCGAAGAAGAAAAAGATGATGTAGATGTGTGCAACACTATTCAGCATGTCCGCACTTCTTTACCACTTACCATCACTGTTTAAATCAGCGTTTTTTGACACTTGAAGAAGGGGTGAAACTCAGCTGCACTGTTTGAAGCATCTCTACGAGGAGCATGATAAAGAGCTTTGCTGAAGGAAAGCAATTTATAATCCCACTGCCACAATCCCTACACTCCCTTTACTTAATCCCTTCAGATGAGGTACTACCAAGACAGAGACGTAAGAAGTACAACAGTTTTGAGGAGAAAGCCAGAAGACAACTTCTCGAGTCCGGCAGGAGCTGCTGAGATGCTCTCTCACCACCAGAAGAAAACTCAGTGTGTCTTGCAATACTGCCAGCACTACAGGTGAGACGAATGCTGGGTCCTTTCCTCTAATTTCAAAATACCCATGGGCAGCTGAAAACACAAGACATTGTCCCCTCAAGTTCCCCAAACCAACACAAGTTTTACAGGAAGCTTGCCGGATGAGCCTGACCGAGTCACATAAACAAAGGAAAGTGAAAACAAATCCCCAGAGACTGTACACTGTGCAGCTGAAACAGAATCAGCATTTCAACACTGCTATTAACATTAAACATTAACATCTGTCCTTGTTAGAAATCAGTATTTTTGCTAATAAAAAAACCCAACAAATCCCATTCCTTTATAGAAGTGAAACACACATGTTGATCTTCAATTATATTTATAGAAGGTCATTTAGTCTCAGTGACCTCACGCAAAAAATCCAATCCCAACAACAACAAACTTACCAGAGCTACTGTCACCTCAATGATCTGATGATTAAATCTACTTGACTTCTTGTTAGGGAAAAAAATCGGTGGACAAACAGGGGCAGTGACAGGCTGGACTATACCAAAACCTGTCTCTTGGTGCTGCTCACACAAGGCTATGTCTCATGCCAGTGAGGTAGCTGATCGTTCTGTCACTTTGTGCATTGACGCACTGACCCCTCTACAACGTGATAATGCGGAGAGCAGGGTGAAGTCACAGTGTCCATCTGAACTACGGGCAGCAAATACCTGCTGTCCCATGCCTTACGCTGGAGAGAAGAGAGGAAGGATGTATTCCTTGGGTTCACCTAAACCCTTCCCGTCACCACAAGGCGATGGGCTTCTGGTGCAGTTCACTCCTATACAGGCTGCCCACAGACTTCTGGATGCATGCTCAGCACTGTGCTTCATCCGTTGGGGCACGGGTGAGCCTGGCAAAGAGTTGAAGGAGGGAGACAGACAGGATTGGGGAAAGCTTGGAAATTAAAGTTTTAAAATATACAAAATGTAACACACTGGAAAAAGTTTAAAAGTTGCAAGACAAGAATGAAAAAGAAAGAAATACATGGGGTGAGGAGAAAGGACTGGAAGATGGTGGGAGAAGACTCCAGCTTGGGAAAAGGAGTGGGTTAGGTCTAGTCAGCACTACTCCCTCTGATAGCCACTCAGTTCCACCTCATCCTTGCGGCGACGGTGCGTGAAGAGGGAGCTGAAGGGGTAGAGCTTGGCTTTGGCCTGGAAGCGCTGCCCAGCAATATCGATCTCATACTCGCCCTGGTTGATGAAGTCAGTTGTCACCACTAGCTCTTCTCCTGTCTTCTCGTCGAAGTGCTGCACGAAGCCAAGGCAAACGTGGCGCTCCAGACTGTAGCTGTAGGCGCTGCTGGTGGTCTTGCCCACGTAGCGGCCGTTGCGGAAAATGGGCTCCCCCCACCAGGGCCAGAGGTCCATATCTGTGTCATGGTCCTCAAGAATGAACATGGTAAAGCGCTTGTACACACCGTTCTGCTTCTGTTCCAACAGTGCTTCCTGGCCAACAAACTGCATTCCCTGTAGAGAAAAAGAAAGCATCAGCTGATGAAGGGAACATGAACTGCAGCAGCTGCTGAGTTTCAGCAGACAAGCTTACCGACACAAGGTGAATCTGTGCTTGGAACTCATGCCTTATCAAGACAGGCTGCTTCTATAGGCAAGAAGTCCAGCTCAGACAGCTTTCCTGTCTTGTTTCTTGTTCCAGACGTTAAAAGACATAAAAATATTTGTGAAGTGGGCCTTTAAAAAATTCATTCTAATTTTCACTGTAGTGAAAACATGTCACCATTCTAGTTTTTGCCATTTTTCTGGTCCCAGAAGCCTACCGTGCTTTATAAACCTGAGGGAAACTAACAATATATGAAATTTGTGTCCCTAATCACTACAATCCCTTCTCTGAATTATCTGACACAAGCATTTGTTTTGGCTTGTGCAAAGATGCAAGAAAAAAGGCAACAAGCAAGTGACTGAGATGGATAGCACTTGCCACCACAACAAGTGGGATACAACTCTACGCAGTTCTATGTTTTAATAAAAATAGAGAAATTCCCTGTTTTAGTAAAAATAGAAAACACCTGTTCTTGGCACCTGTCCTCCTATTAAACTTCATTAAACGCCACTTGGCACACAGGCTGGCTTTTGCTTCATTAGATTGGGAAAACAGCTGGGAGAAACATGAACTCTGAGCATCTGTAAAGGTGCACAGCACCCTCACCATACTAAGCATTGCACATATAAGCAACATGGGACGCTACACAGATCACAGGGAATGCTGCCCAGGAAGGAGGAAGACAGAATATTTTTTATATTTCTAGCACCTTTATGAAAGACAACAATATAGGTTAGAGTTACGCACTGCACACAGCTCCATCAAAAAAACGATATATCTATCCACTTGGATGGCAGTCCTTTCAGTGCGGCACTGCTCTCCCCCCCACCCCTGCTGCAACAGCAGACCCCACTGCAGGAGGTGATTTTAGTTTTTCACTGTACCTTTTCCAGCTTGACCTGGAACTCGCGTCCACACTCCATAGGAGTGGTAAAGGCATCCAGATCCTGGCCCCAGAATGCAAAGAACTTCTCAATGCGCAGGCTGCGGAGCGCATAATAACCAGCATTCCGAATCCCGTACTTCTGTCCCATGTTCATCACCTCATTGTACACATGAAGGGCATACTGCAAAGGAAGGGTGAAACACAGAGCTGCCGACAAACACCAGGAAAGAGCATCGGCATCTGACACACCACCGCGGATGTTACTGTGCCCTGCCTCCAGAGCACAAGAGGTCTGCCCGACTAGAATGCAACACAAAGCCAGGAAACTCCCCCTGGTGCCTGCAGGCAGCTTTCCATAGTACAAACCAAACATTTCATTGCCCTGAGTCAACTCTGAAAGTGTTTCTGATTATGCATGCAAGCAACTGTTTTAATTAGCTAAGGCTACAGTGTACTCTTACCTCTATGGGGATATAAAGCATGAATCCAGGTTCTCCTGTGTGAGTGATACTCATCACACGGATGCCATTAGCATAACCCACACTCATCTCCTGCAGAATCAGAGGGGGTGAAATCATCCAAACTGGAACACAGCACAGAGATCCAGACGGAGCACAATGCATAACGCAAACCACACCCGCCCACCCTCTCCCCTTCCTCACTGCAGTCCACCACGAGCACATACTTGTGAACAATTCGAATTTAAAAATTCCAATAGTGATACCACATCATCCAGACTTCTTAATCATTTCGTGACACTTGGCAATAAGCCTCGGAATTACGTCAGGAAAGGCTTGTATTCTATATACAAAACAGAGGTTGAATGGCAGCTATCTGCTCAGCCTTTTAACGTGACAGGAAACAATGAGTCCTGAGACACGCATCCCAGCTGCCCCTCTTACTGACAGCTTCATAACCAATTGTACGAAATACGCCAAGATATGAAATGGCACTGAGCCTACAGCGAGTGGAATATTGAAAACAAATGCATATTTGCCTATATATTTAGCAGGCAGAATCCCAGGAAAAGCAGTTAACAAAGTGAACCTAGTTGAGTACATTTCCAACCTAGCTCAGTAACTGCTCAGTAAATCTGTATGTAAATCTAAATTCCCCTCTAACAACCCAAAACATCATCCTTCCCCTGCTTCCAAACGCGCTTCAAAAAACCCAGCAGGGTGAGGCAGAAGGAGTACAGTCACTCACCTTGCAAAAGAGAGAGGGAAAGTGTTCTGGAGTTATCGGGGCGTATGACAACTCTGACAAGACATCCACAGCACGAGGGCCGATCAGATTGAGAGCTGAAGAGGGGAAGAGAACAGTATTAGGATGAGACTAGAGAGGTCTTGCCCGGTGTCTGTCTTGCATATGCCCCAAAAGTCTTAGTGTTTATTGAACTAACAGGTACATTTACATTTCAGAAGGGAGGAAAGAGTCATTAAACTCTGTCTCCTGACAGTCCACAGGAAAGGAAAGCTGTCTCCTAGCTCATGGCTTGCAAGAATGAAGTCTCTGAATTACTGTTTTCATCCAACTGTTTGGAAAGGAGACTGAGCCACCACTCTAGACACCTTAAACAATTAATTGGCATGTAGCACAAGACACTATTTGTGATTTCAGGCTGAATAAGGAGGTTTGCCTT
The DNA here is from genome assembly GCA_013397275.1 of Burhinus bistriatus. Classification (NCBI taxonomy): domain Eukaryota; kingdom Metazoa; phylum Chordata; class Aves; order Charadriiformes; family Burhinidae; genus Burhinus; species Burhinus bistriatus. The sequence goes on along the minus strand of VYXH01007192.1, from coordinate 136,877 downwards.
CAGTAATTTCTTACCCGTGTACTTCCAGGTCACATCCTCCATGGTCAGGTTGCTGTCATCGGGCAAACGGTTTTTCAGCCAGGCCCAGCAATGGACTTGCTGGTCAGTAGGGGAAATCATGAAGAAGCTGGAAGAGACAAATTGAAACCAAGAAACAATGAATGGACAGCCACGAGATGATTCAGTTCATTCTTTGTCCATGAACTACTGGAGCCATTCAGCAGCATCCAAGCTAAAAGGAGACCAAAACAAGCCGGTTTGCAAAAACCACAGCTAAAGGCTCTGGATCAACGCCATTACATCTGTCATGACAAGAAACCCCAGCCTTCAAGCATTAGCAGTAGTCTGGTGACAAGTGGTGCCTAGAACTGGAACACAGGCAGTTCCACAGAAAGTTCACAGGCTATCTCAAAAGTCACAATCGTTTTGCAGAAGGTATTTGCAGCTCTTCACCACCAGTGATCCTGTCTACTCTGATGGTCAGAAGAGTGCTTGGTTCACACAGCGATTTCTTGTTTCAGCAAAAGTCTTTTCACACACAATGGTGGTTATTATTAACAGGTTCCAAAAACAGAACTCCACTTGATATGTGAAAATGAGCTACTTGTTGTGTAAGTCTCTTTCATACAAACTGCGAGTTAAGTACATTATTGACAGAGATAACATCTGCAGAAATGTCTAGGCAAGGAGGAAAGCTCCTGGTTTCACACAGAGAAGGACAATACTTTTAAGCAATACATGAATGCAGACAGAAGAGGAAGAGAAAGAAAAGCTGTTTCTAATTGAAAGAGCAGCAAAGAAGAACGCTTTCACATCAATACAATGAAAGCACGCATAGAAAACGGCGCAGAGAAATAAAACCAACATTCAGCTAGGACATGCCCATGAAGAAGATTTTAAAAATGAGGAAGTTTTTGTATTAAATGCCAAAGAGAGCCCAAACTGTTGAGTCTAAGGATGAGATCCTGTGATCATGTCAGTTTGCACCAGAGAGCACAAAAAAGAATCCTGAGAGACTGCAGAGCTGAGAATTAAGAGTAGCCATACTGCAACGAAAGTTGAAATAATCAAAAAGTAGTATTTTCAGCATGCAATTCCAATGAGGAGACTGGTGAGGAGCCAACGAGGAACTGTTTGGTTTGCACTTCAAATGATTACCTAAATTAATAAACTCTAATGACCGCTGAAAACAATTTGTATTTCAATTGAGAAGTTAAACAGCTGAAAGCCTAATGTTTTGTTGAAATCTGTGTTCATCTGTACTCCCAGAAAAAGCCATATTTTTCCCAATATTCATAAATTCAGGAACTCCCTTTCATTTGGGTTACTGAATCAGGAATGTAAATGGAGAATTGCGACTTTTCTTTTTAATTTACAGTAGTGAAAAAAGTTTATGATTTCCATTAAGAGTTTCTTAAAGGCTGTAACACCCAACGGGCGATGGCTAAAGGCGCTGTCGGCATACCTACCTGCGTTTGCTCAACCGTGCTATGCTGCAGTCATTCTCATAACCTCCTTTCTCATTAAGCATGCCTGTATGCACAACATGCCCAACTGGCACATCCAGGTCATTTGAGAAGAGATATTGCAGATTCTCCAGGGCCTGGTCTCCTGTGGACTACATGAATCGAAAGGCAGAGAAAGTCAGACAAGCCGTCTGAGCAATGCAAATCTACAGGGGCAGTTTAAGATTGCATCAACGTCCTGGCCCAAATTCCTTCAATTCATAATGATGGTGACACTGATGTCTCGAGCGTAATAGGATACAATGGTGACATAGTGCCAGAGGTCAAATTCTATTTATAGACTAAGCTGGTATTTCTACCAACTGGGCCTTCGACAGAAAAAAAAGGATCTATGCTAAATACCTGGGTACAACCTCAATTTGGTCATATAGCTTGACTTCCTCTATCTATACTCAGTTTTGCAAAAGCAGTCAATAATAAACTAAAGGCCACCTTTATCAGGCTGATGCTTTGTCACTTCCTAGGTACTTACGCTTATTTCAAACTTGGTAAAAGACGACATGTCAATGACACAAACTGCTTCCTTACAGCACTTGACTTCAGAACCCACAATATCAAACCAGTCTGGTTTGTAAAAGGTTTTGCTCTGATCCAAATCCAGCAGATCTAATGTAAAGAAGAATCAAAGGGACAATTCATAAACAGAGAGACCAATAGGGATGCACTAGGCAGAGGAAAATATGATCTCACCTTTCCCAGGTGGGACAAAATACTTGACTCTCTCAAACCCATGCTTCTCCATCCACCGAGCTCCCTGTGCATCCAGACGGTCGTACAATGGTGAAGTACGCAGCTGCCTGCCAGTCTGGAAGTCCCAACGGGGAACCTTCAGATCACACATGAGGGCTGCAATGGTCACAAAGATCTGCTATTAGGCAGAGTGATTATCCAAAATTTTCTTCCAGATTATCAATAAACATACTTAATAATACTGGAACCATGAGTGAAACTCCCTCAAAACAGTTCTGACCTTCCTTTTCTCTTTTTGAAAATCCACAAATCTGTTTTGATCCATTTATAGCTACTCAAAATCAGAGTAACAATATTTGCATAGAACGCTTATATTTATAGATACTTACGGTCTCATGACAATACTGTCAAGATAACAAAAACTCTATTTCACATGAAGTCATGTTGACTAGCATTAATTATGCATGATTCTTCCCTGACAGGGCACTGTATCAGACATTTATCATTTTGACAATACTAACGCTGGGGGAGGCAGCCCACAGCTACAAGGACCATCTAATTTACCTTCTCAAATACCGGCCATTTCTAATTATTGAAGCTTTTCCAAATGGCTTCTATACCTTTTCAGCCAATACAGAATATTCTTATTTAGAAAACAAGTTACCCCAATAAATATTTAGCACCCTCCTTGGCTATCAGTGGGGAGTAATAACTCAAGGATGCTTTAATACTTCTTTATAAATGTTAAGTTGCTGCGTAGGCCATAAACTGCTTAAAATTGAAGATGAACTGAATATTTCTTACTGAATACTTTGACTGGTTTTGCCTCATAGCTGATGATTTAATGATTTTATTGGCATGATCTGGTATTGGCATTATCTGGCCCCCACTGAGAGAGTGGTCAGAGGGAAGAATAGATTAGAACGGGGACATTACACTGCAGAAATTGAATATAGTACTTATCTTGTAAAAACTAGAGTGATTCTGTAGCTATCAGAATTGAGATTTGTATTGAAAAGCAACTGCAGAATAATGCGAAGAGTATAGCGATTTTTCTGGGAGAAAGGTCAAAGCATAAGGTTTTTATTTCCTGGCTAGAGCAGGGCTAAGAGGTTTACCCAACCTCTCTGCTTTCACCCAAACACACGTTTTTAGTTTAGACTTGGTATTCAAATAATCGTTCCTGTTTTGCAACTTGTGGTGCACTTCATACTTCTATTTGAAACTTGAAAAGAAGTCGTCCTCGTTATCTCAGGACAGACAATCAAACAACAGGAGGAAATTAACTATGGCTTTAGACAGGAACAACGACATCTCAAATCTATTCTGCAAGGTATTTATCGCACATTTTGACAGGAGAAAGCAGCATATGTCTAGGAAGACTTCCTGAATGAGGTAAGATAACTGGATCACATACTCATAAGTTGGAAGTGACGGTATTTCCACACTGTAAGGATGTGCAAAGAATAACAATGTTGGAGATAGTGTAATATTCCCAGTTCAGACCTTGGCATTGTTTTATTAGGCTGGAGTCCTGCAAAGATACGCACAAACTTCCCCATACCAGAGGCAAAGCACAGAAAAAGGAGAGAGCATGGTACCAACAGCATTTCTTTAAGAAAAGGTCGTAAGAACACCGCTAATACAAAAACCCCCTCATTCGTTCCTTTCTCCTGGAAGGAGGCTGTATTGCCACAAAGGAGGCCAGGAAGAAGGAAAATGGTTGTCAGAGTGATGACAGAGGTGACACCATGCAGCAAAAAGCAAAGAGGAAAATCTGGGACATCCTGGCCAGCACTAAATGCAGAGACCTCACTTACGCATTACTTCCATCACACGGTGACGGAGGAAAGTGCGACTGCTCTGAAGGGTACCAAAACGTTTCAAATCCAGAGGCCAGACATTTTCTGACGGATACCCATTTACCATCCACTCTGCCAGGTACCTGATGGAACAAGAAAAGAAAGACTGAGATATGAGCCAATACCTTAAGGGAAAGCATCTAGCTCTGAAGTCAGAAGCAAGGCAATTTGGACATGAGAATTCCTTGCAGTAGAGACAGCGAAGTCAACTAACACGGTATTCTAAAGACTAGCAGAATCTGGAAGGTTTCCCTTTATAAAACCCATCCACCAGATTTCCAAATCATTAATTTCCCATTAGGATGAAACATACAGGGCAGCAGGAAGTTAAGGGCACATGGTAAATGAAGCCAGAGCCTAGACAGGTAGCCTGGCTGATACTGTGCCACGTCCTCGGGCTACACTACAGAAGGAGGCGCCGAGTACATTCAGGTTAGAGTTAGGACGCTGACTGCTTTGTCATTTTTCAGTACCTGGTGTAGGCTCAGCCACAAACCATCAGTGACAGCATTCATTTCAGCACGAGGTGCCAGCCAAGTTATGTTTAGCTACACTTCTAGCAGTGAAGGAGGAAGGCATGCTCCAGAGCTAAAGGACAAAGGCAGCTCAGGCCAAAGCAGAGCAGAAGGATCTGTTCACAGTCAGTAAACAGAAAAACAAAGGGGGTTGAGACTGATCGTTAAAAGTTACATTAGCAAGCTAAGCCGCTTATCTTGAGGCTGTAGCAACAAACGGACAAATAGTGCTTTTACCTTCAGAAATTATTTTGATTCTTAGAGAACCTCACTGCAAAGATTCTCTGTATTTTATATGACAAAGAAAAAAATCATGAGTTGCTTCTCTGGTGAGTTAAATTATTAGACAACGGACAGAAAGTAGTAGAGACAAATGCAGATACTGACACCTGCCATGAAAAATGAGCAGCTTGTTAAGAAGGCTGTATGGCAGAAGGGATGCTGGGTTGCCAAAACCAAATGGCAATCAGAGGGACTGATGATCATTCTGCAAGCACCTTTGCTGCTGGGATCACACTTACATGCCTGTCAAAGTATTTGCATTAACAGATGAACTGGATTTTACTGGGAGACAACTCCATCTCTAGCTCACTGGCAGAGGACAGTCTTTAACAGTACTGGCAGCACTGGCATCACATATACGGTGCTTCATCTGCACCAGAATCACTCTGCTTTCATAGAAATTAACTGCTGTGTCAGCTTGAATGATCTAAAGACTTCAATCAAATAATACATTAAAGGGAATCATGGAGCACAGACGATAAGGGAGTACATGCTTTGCTAAGCTTTTATCTCTTCTTGGTAGATAAGAAAAAATCAGACCAGTTAGCTCGAAGGGAGCTTACTTGATTCCCAGCAGGCTGCTGATCACCGAGATGTGATGCCTGAGGAGAGGTGTGCAGGATAGGAGGAGAGTCCAAGACAGATTTGGAATATGCACAGGAGAACATAATCAGAACACAGCAACTGCTCCTCTCCTTCACTCAAGTTGGAAACGATACAGGAGTCTTTGTCAGAGAGGAGGTGACAAATATGGAAGAGAACATTCTACACAGAAGGATCATCTGAGCAGTCTCTTTTCTTGGTTAAAACCTTACTTACACAAGTAACAGTGATAAACCACTTACTTGCCTGCTCCCCCACCATATGAGATACCAGCTGAGTTCATGCCAGCCAGAACAAAGTAGCCCCGCACAGTGGGCGACTCTCCCATGATGCACCGCATATCTGGTGTGAAGGACTCTGGGCAGTTCACTAACTGCATGATCTGCAGAGCCTCCAAATCCGGCATCCTGCGCAGAAGGGCACTCAGAAGTGGCTCTGGGACCCAAGACAAAGAAAAAAAGATAAAAAGTCACAGCCTTCAGTCTTGACACATTTCAGCTACTTCACCTTCAAACTGGACAGCATGACAGAAGCATGCTGTTATCCAAACACACAGAAACTGCTTCCATGTTTCCATACAGTCGCAGGATAAACCGTTTACCTGCTGGAATAAAACTACTTGAAATGGATCACACAGCACACCATAAAAGCAGCCATATCGATCCAGACCAAGAGCCTAGTACTGTTTTAAGTACTGCAAGAGCATGTTCAGTTTTGTTAGGGAAAACAATAGGAAAAGACATCAAAGACACCTGGCAAGGAATAAGAACAGGCAAATCTATGTGACACTTGTCCCATGCACTCTGCCAGCCTCTGGTTACCATCAGCTCAGAGGATTTCCTAAAAATCTGTTATGTTTTCCCTATTTAGTAACCTCAAAATCAGTCTCTCTTCAAATATACTTGACCAGTTTCCCCAAACTCATGAAAACATCCTACAAATGCTGACAAGGAGTTCCACATATTTAGTATTTGTTGTATGAGGAATCACCTCCTTTTGTACTGACATACACAATCAGTTAGAAGGGCAACGAAGCTCGTGAGGGGTCTGGAGCACAAGTCTGATGAGGAGCGGCTGAGGGAACTGGGGTTGTTCAGTCTGGAGAAAAGGAGGCTGAGGGGAGTCCTTATTGATCTCTAAAACTACCTGGAAGGAGGTTGTAGAGAGGTGGGAGGTCGGCCTCTTCTCCCAAGTAACAAGCAATATGATGAGAGGAAATGTCCTCAAGTTGTACCAGCGGAGTTTTAGATTGGATATTAGGAAAAATTTCTTCACCAAAAGGGTTATCAAACATTGGAAGAGGCTGCCCAGGGAAGTGATGGAGTCGCCATCCCTGGAGGTATTTAAAAGACGGGTAGACGTAGTGCTGAGGGACATGGTTTAGTGGTGGACTTGGCAGTGTTAGGTTGATGGTTGGTCTCGATGATCTTACAAGGTCCTTTCCAACCTAGACAATTCTATGACTCTAATCAGGCTTTTTTTATGCTTCCCAGTTGGCATAATAGAAGGGACAGTGAACAGGAATGCCCATCTACCCTGTCCATCTCATTCAAGATTTCATAGGCCTCTGTTTATTTCCCTTCAGTCATCTCTTTTTCCCAGCCTACTCAGTCATTCCTTGCTTGGAAATTGTTCCAAGCTTTGATCAGCTTCTTGCTGCTCTTTCACCAGGCCCTCTCCAGTCATACAATACCCTCTGGAGCTAGGGAGTCTAGAACAACACCTAGTAAGTATGTGGCAAACCAAGGATTTAGTGTCGCATAATGACTGTGTTTTCTACTCCTTTCCTAATAATTCCTAACTTGTCTTTTGCTTTGACTGCTACTGACCTGATGTCTTCACAGAACTAATACAATCCCAAGGTCAGCTCAAAGCCCATCATTTTGTATGGTGAAAATAAAATCATCCTCACACATCCCCCTGTACTTGCGTCACTTCACATTTATCTTCATTGAATTTCCTTGCCACTTCATTGCCCAGTCACGCTGGAAAGGTCCTTCGGCAATTCTTCACAGTCTGACATTTGAGAGCGTTAATAAAGGGATAAGCTATCTATTTTGTTTTTTCTTGTCCAGAAGTTATCTCTGCATAGTACTCCAGATAAAAGTTCTCAAGGTTCAGCACTAATAACAGTCCTCAGCTTTATACACAAGCAGTAAAATAATCAGATTTCACATTACCTGAGAAGTTACAAACAGAAACAGTCTTTCTGACCTGCTCTTTCCCTTCCCTCTTCTCATGCATTTGAATTCCAAAGCGAGAGCCTGTAGTTACAGACTTTTTTTTCTTATCGATAAAAAGAGGGATCAGTGTTAGATTTGTTCTCATATCCAGTCCAACATTTAAGCAACTGTACAGGCTATTTTAAAATCAAAAGGCGTTCCAACGAAAGAGATCAAAGCAGTAATGCAAGAGCTCAAACCAGAGGAACTGCAGCCCTAGAAAAGGATCAAATATTGGCTGAGTAAGCTCTGACTCTGCTCAACTGTTCAGTATGTTTGAACTGATAAAAGGGTAACGCTGGAACACTGCATGCAGTTGCTTCTGAAACTTGGGCAATTTGTGGGCACCAGCAAGCAGTGCCTTTTCATTTCAGCAGTACCTAGAACACCAAAAAGGAAGTGGGTGCAGAGCTCAAGCAACTCATTAGTGAACCTAATATCTTCAAGCAAGTCTGTAGGCATCCATAGATCTAAAAACCTTTAGCATATGCCAGCACAAAACTGCACCCCATCCTGGCTCCACCCCTTGGAGTTTAAACTTTTATGGTACCAAAACGGTATCTCACAGAAATGAAAGTAAAATTGATCAATTTAACCTGGGGAGTAGCTGGAAGAACATACTACCACTGCAGAAAGAAATCAGTGAAAGCCCATCCTTGCCTAGAGTCACATACAGACACACGTGCATTCACAAGGCATGCAAAGAGCTCTGTCACAAGGGAAAACTGGATCCCTGAAAAAAAGGCAAATTCGAAGATGAGAGGGCACCACCCACAAACTTACCAGGCATAAAAGGGTGGGGGGAGGGGGGGGAGGAAGGAACTCACAGACTATGCTACGTTCTTTCCTACAGAAAGAGCCCTCCATGAACAAGTACATACAGAATATAAAAACAGAATCAAATAAAACAGGAAGAGAAAGACAGAATGTTTGGAATACTGTCAATGGTGGGATGAAGTCTGGGAAGCAACAGTACTAAGTTCTGTCCACACAACAACCGCCCCCGATGGAAATGCACTTGGCAGTCACTACTGAAGGGAGCTGCAGAAACAAAATACCATGGCTACATGGCAGGTCAAGAGTGTTGATCTACAGCGTCACAAGAGGAGCAGCATGTGGCACTGACCATCAAAAATCAAATGAAATGGAAGAACAGCATTAGAAAGTTTATGTAGTACCTCGCTGCACTAGAGGAAGTTAAAATACGCTGAGCATTAACGGATGTTTTTTAACACTACACAGATATCAGTGTAGTCCTTGGTAAAGGGGTTTTACGCAAATCACTGACAAATGAAATGAATTAATTTCAGAGAATGTTCATCTTTCCCACACCTTTGAGGTAAAGGCAGACACATGCTAGTTGGTCAAAACCAGCCTGCATTGTTGCAAACTCTGCCTTCTGCTGAAGCCACGTATTTCATTGCTGTGGGAATCTTTCCTCCTCAACATACCAAAATGATCCCAGTCTTCTTGAAGGTTCTGAATCTCCAGCTGGTTCCGTCCCTCTGTGAAGAGAGGTTTGGGGTTTTTCTCAAAGCCTCCCGAGAGGATGCCACCTTGCCAGTTGCGTATGTAGATCCTGCCATCTGGGTCTACAATAGCTGCGGAGGAAAGAAAAGAAGTGGGAAGGGAATTGAGAGAAGGGATAGCTGTCTTGGGCTGCTATTCCACAAACACCAACAACGGGGTCTGGTGACAGGCTGGGCCAAGCTAGCAGCCTCCTGACATAAGAAGGGACAGTCTCAGTCCCCCAACCCCACACTTTCACACCATTTCTGGCTCTCACGTGATGCCTTGGTGAGCTAGTTTAGATTACTAAACCAGCATTAACTCCCACCGCAACTGGGCACGTTAACTTTTGGGGCAGCACAGTAAACTAAACTGAACCTGGGGAGCACCCGAGCCAGCAGGACAGTGTTACCATGAGTGGGAGAACACAAGAGGGAATTACATCCCTCGTGGCACTGATAAGCTATTATACTGGCTTAGTTTCACTGGAATTGCACCCAAGACCAGACCTTCCACCAAGAGATGTCCTGCCCTCCCCCTCTTTCTCTTCCTATACTAAGAACAGTTAATTTTAATGGGGATGTGTCACTGATCCAGTTTGCTGCAGGATACCAGCACAAAGAAGGTGGGCAGCACTGGGGTGAGGACAAGCAGCCAGGTCTGGATTGCTTCTTCCAGTGACATGTTCCATAGCAATTTTTTCCATGTACGGAAAAGCTGTGAATACATATATGTGTGTGTGTGTGAATATATATACACACACACACACACTGATTTTTTTTAATTACTCAGGCAAGTAAAGTGAAGCACTTGGGGACTCTGGTCAGAGCCAAACTCCCTGGAGAGTATATACATTACTCACTAGAAACAAAAACTGTTGCTAACGACTTAGAGTAAATAAGCAAACCTTTCTACTTCCCAACCACAGTTTTCAAACACAAGGGCTTTTTTTTTTTTTTTTGAGATCCAAAAGCCAGAACATGGGGGAGGAGCAATTACCTCAAGTGTTTGGTTGCCCCTACAGCTCATAGACATGTAAATGCCATTGTAAAGCCTTAGCTTCAGTTGGAGGAAAGGAATAGATGGGCCATTTGGGGACAGCAGCCTGCAAGGAAAACATAGTGCCAAGGCTAGCACCCTCTCCAGCCCACAAATGCAACAATCCAAATCTCAGACACACCTACTAGTCAAGCTAGAGCCAAGGTCATTCTCCCGGTAAGACGATCGACTCTGAAAATCAGCTTCTGCAGCGAAAGCTTTCCCGAGAGTAAGGAAAGAGATTCTACCACTGAAAGAGGATATTCAGAGCAATTCAGCTAGAATGGACTTCCCAATCCCAAATGAGCTGAGAACCAATAGCCCTTAGTTGGCCTTTATGTCATAAACTATGCATTGCCTTGGAAAGGCAGATATAATTCAGCAAGAAAAGTGAGTTAGAGCTGAAGAATCCTCACTTGGTAAGTTGCTTGCCAGAGGTTCCTTCAAAGGATGCGTCAGGAGGTAGAAGTGTTCACAGGCATGGAGTGGGATATTGACTGGTTCCTCCCCAGAGTGGCCCAACTCATAAGCCCACTGAAATAAAAAAGTGCTTGTTAGAATGCAAAAGAAGTAAACTAACTCCAATAAAAAAAGGCAGGACAAAAGCACAGGCCCTCTCTGTGGGTTTGCTTTCATAAAAGACCAAGTAAGATTTGGTTCAGTCCCTTAAAACCACAATTACACAATTTTTTTTTCTCTTTTCTTAGAATTCAAACTGTTTAGGACAGACTGTTTTTCTGTTCCTCACATAAGATCTAGAAAAGTGGGGCCCTGACTCAAGACTAAGTAGCATCAAATTATAGTACAAAAGCAAAATAAGATCAGTACACCCAAGTCAACACTAGCCTGTACTGCTAAGACTCCATACTAACAGAACAGCCAGCTGCAAGCTGAGAAACAGCAATTATCAGATGTATTTTCAGATCGGAGAAGACACAACACTAAGAAAAACAACAAAAAAAAGGAACTTTCAGTGTGTGTGTGAGAGAGGAAGAGAAGGGTGGAGAGAGCCTTAACTGTCTCACTAAAAGCCAAAGCAAAATTCATCCTGTCAGAAGCGTGCACCCCCCAGGACAGAGACCATGGGTAGAGCTCTACCAACGAGCTGCAGGGTGCTCCTCAGCAGGTTAACATTCAGTCTTTGGTGCCAAGCAAACAGCAAGCACTGCTCCTTCCCACCCCTGCTGGTCTAAGAAGCTGAATAACATGACTTTGATCTACTCCAGTAAACCAAGCCAGAGCACAAACCATAAGAAAAAAA
>VYXH01007192.1:86851-118943 GCA_013397275.1 Burhinus bistriatus | reverse complement strand
CCCCGCCCCCCCTTGCCCCGCCCCCGGAAATAAACTACAACAAGTAAAAACCTGCAGACTCTTTTTATTAAATTCTCCCGTTTCATCTGTACAGAAAAAAAAATGCACATTATTATGTTCAGAATCTCAGTAACATCTCAAAATTACACAGCATGGACATGTAAAAAAAAATAAAAGTAACCAAACCAAAGTGGAACAAGGACCGGCCGGGATTTATACACAAAGGGAAAACAATTTACAAAAAAAAGTCTCATTAATGTCACATTTAAAAATAATAATAATAATAAAAAAAGAGACTAAGTTCAAACAGCATCTGCTGTACAGGAGGAATGGGCTGGGGCTGTGCTGCACCCTGCGGTGGCCTCCCGCACCCCGCAACTCCCCAAAAGCGGCATCACTGCCGCCCCCCCAGCCCCGCCACCCCCACGGGACACACTCACACCCTCCCCACCTGCAGTATCCCACAAGGGCGAGAGCTACGGAAAAATACAGGGGTTTTCAGGGCACAACGATCCACCCAGGGAGGGAACCTCTCGCTTTCGGATCAGCTTCGGAACGAAATTTGGGTGTTGTGGAAGGAGAAAAGAGGGATCTGCCTCTGGCTAGCGAGCGGTAATGTGTTACTGCTCCTCCCTGTCCCGTACAGGCGGCACTCGGGAACTCGACAGAGCGGGTAGGATGCAGAATTCCACCAGTATGGGACAGAAACAGTGGAGCCAGCTGAATTCTTCCCCCAGCCCCTGTGTGATTCGGGTGCCCCCGAACCACCACGCCAGGCGGCAGGCCTGGCCTCCAAGTGGGGAGGCTGCACAAAGATCAGTACCTGGGAGCTGCCTGGAAGATTTTGAACCCCCTAATGACGAAATGTTCTTTTATACAAAAACCCACACTACAGCTGTTGGAGTCCACAGAGCTGTATTTTAAACAGGGACAGAAGTGCTAGATGAAATGTTCCGGTTTCACACCACACTCATGCACTCACACGCACCTCAAAACTACCTTTTTTTTTAAAAAACAGAACCGATAAAGTAAAAAAAACCAACCAAACAAACCAAAAAGTACTACAATCTTCTTTCAACTAAATAATGTTGTGTTTCAACAGAAGTCGCCATCCAACTTGAACACAATTCCTCTACAACGTTATGGGATTCGAGTGACCCCCCGGCTTGTCACGTTTCTTCCCTCCGTACCCACCCGCAGCCAGCTTCTGTTCTCAGAGACATTCACTCCTCTCCATTATTTTTCATGCAATGTGTGGATTCTTTCAGAGCAAGACTGAGTCTATTTGCGTGGATTTTTAAGTGTCAAGATTCCGGGTGAAAGGCTTACGTTTTGTTCCAGAATTATTTGAACTTTGTTAGGACTTTTCCAGTCCTGTGCAGTCACACAAACATATGGGTACTCAGCTTGTTGGAAGGGCCAGGAATTCTGTTCCCACCCATCTGGGTTACTGCAGCAACCTGAGTGACAGAGGTGAGGCAGGAGAATCCCAAATTGAAAAATCAGCAAAAGGACTTGATTAGACCCACTAGGTAAACAATAAATAAGCTTATTAAGGTGAAGAATGAACACCAACAGGCTAGAAGGAGTGAAGTAACGAGGTGCACAGCATGCACACTCCTCTTTATCCATGTCATCTAAACACATGCCATCATTTATGAAACATAACTCGTTAACCCTTGCGGCAGCAGGGGGGTAAAACGGCGAGCTGAACGCCTCGCTAGGTTCCTGCCATCTAGCGCTTCCATAAGTCCCCAGGTGCATCGCCTTCTAGGGGATGGCAAGGTCCCAGCCATCTACACTTTCCAGCATCCCCAGGTCTACAAACCTCTTGGAGAGCTTATTGTAAGGAGAAAAATAAAAACCTAACCACTTCCCGAATTCCATTCTGTGGAAGGCAGCCTTCTCCACCGAGAGGCAAGGGTCATGAAAAGGAAGGGGTACCCCAGGTTTTGCCACACCAACACTCTTCTCTTGGTCGACAACAGCTATTTCTAGCACTCTCGATTAGATCAGAGGAGTTAAAAAGGCATCCTCAAGTTCAAGGCAACAGCAGTGTTTCTTACAACCACTTCTTTCTTTCCCTGCAATGGAAAATTGTTACCTGCAGGCAAGAGGTTGTATTGGCAACAGCACAAGCAGGTTATTTTTGGAAGAGTACTGGTATGGGTTTCTGTGCTTTTGAGACCTCTAGATTTTTAGGTATATGAGAAAAAGAGGAGGATGTTTCAAAAGTGGGACTGGTAGATTTCTAGTCACAAAAAAAGCAAGTTTGGTCATTAGCAGTGGCAGGAGGTCCCATTTTAAAACGTGAAGAGGTAATGCTGCTCAAAGATAAAATGGCCTGGACCCTTTGCCAGTGTCACACCTTTACAAGGTGGGTCTGTGCCCTTATGGTGACAAAGGACATCTGAGGGAATCATGCAGAAATTTATGTAGTATCCTACTTTTGCTTCAGAGGGCCTCCAGACACACCCCTGTAACACCACCCCAGGGCACTCGCACTGAAACCGAATTCCCAGGTGAGCCTGCTGACAGCCAGAAACACCACTGACCACAGATTCCTAATGCAGCGCTCCAGGCACCCTTACCTTAACCTGCTCCAAATTAAAAAGCAAAAAAACCCCAGAAAGCCTTATAGCTAAAAGTAAAGAAAGTCACCTTCAGAGCTGAACAGGGTTTACATTCAGAACTATGGCTACAAACCTACAATTTTCACTGCAATGTCTTTTGGAATTTAGTGGAAGATGCTATTTCTAGACAATAAACCATCTAATTAGGCTTTTCAAGCTAATCAGGTTACAAAATGCCTTTTCAAAAAGTCACAACAGTTTAAAAAAAGCCCTCTGATAGCAATTTAATTATGCCTGATAGACATTTTGAGAAGCAGGACTCGTGCCAAGCAAGCAAGGCTGCACAAAGATCCCACTTGCCTTGCCGGCAGCTTTGTGAACACACCCATTCTCTACAGCAGTAATTTCAGCACTCTGTCAAGTGAAACAATACACACTTATAATTGCCAAACTAACATTTGTGGTGTTAGACACCTGTGCTACCTCAAGAGACGCGATCAACCGTTCCTCTTCTGCTCCACTTCACATTGACAGAGGGCCAGTTAAGCTCCGTTAGCACCAGGGAAGAGGGGCAAGAGAAAGAATTCAGGCTTAATTTCTGTTCTACCTAACTGCTTAACCACAATCCTACCATGCACTAATTTTCCACTGAACCTTCACTGCTCAGACTTTCGCTACTGCTTGCCTTCTGTTTGTAATATTTTGATATAAAAAACAAAAGTCTTTGTGAAAGACTCACTAGCATAGCAAGTCCAAAACCGCGTGACTAATAGTTTGCTGTCCATCCTCAAGAGTGGGATGAAGGTACATTTGCAAAAAGCTTCACTTGCAGCAAAAGCTCACAGTATTTTGAATACGCCGTTCTGTACACACAGCATCATCAGAATCAGCTGGTCCACGCTCCAAAGTGTCTCAAAACCACCGCCACTGTTCTTCTAGAGAACAATGGGGAGAACTGAAAATGTCAGGTCTTACCTGGCAGTGCACTAAGTGGGAAAATAAAGTTACGGTTCAAGCATCAGCCTAAGTTGGACAGTTTCAGGCACATGATTTTTACCGCAGCACACACAGGTGAGCACAACTAAAAGGCGAGTAAACTATATCCTACTGTACACACGGACTCCTGTGCAGTCACTTCCAGATTTCACCAACACACTGAAATGTTTTAAGCCAAAGCACGTGCCTTATGACCTCCACACCTCCTTGTACTTGAGGAACAAAGATGATGGCAAGAAGGGGCCACAACTACTGGTGCAGCTTTTCTAAAAGACCTTTTTCGGGCTCTGGGGTGTAACAGGTTCTGGAAGTGTAACTATATATAGCGTGAGTGCACACATTGATGGTAACAACGTGGAAGCTACTTCCCTTGAAGATCCAGATGTTTCTGCCTTTCACACAACACTATCGTCCTCCCATCCACTCCTGCTTGGCCTTGTGGACCAGCACCTGCATCCAACATCCCAGGAAACACCAGCTGCTATCACTATCAACTGGTTGTGGAAACAAAGAACACTCTTCAGGGCTACCATTCAAACCATTAAGACCCAGACAGGCCAGTTACAAACGGCTGCACTAGCCCACAAGTAACCATTTCACAAAACAGAGCATGTTGAGCGTCCAGTCGCTTTCTGCATCACTGACAGAGCACTGTATTGCCAGCGTGTCAATACCATCTGTAGATAGTTAATTTGGAAGGGTAATAGCTTAGCAGCAGCGAGGTAAAATAAAAGCAGTGTTAGAATTTTACTGCATTGTCGCTAATAAAAGAGTTGACCAAGTAACTGCTCAGGGCACTTAATGCCCGCTGACAGCAGCGCTGTACACTACCGACAGGCTCTACATGCCTCGCGTCTACACCGTGTCTTTAATCTACTGAAATACAAGTTGTACAGCTCACATGAGTATTTGATCCTGGTCAGTATTTTATTCTATCTTGCGAGTGGCAGAGGAAGAAAGGGAGGACATCTTTTCAGCCAAAAAAATGCACAGTCACAAAAGCAGGATATTCACTAGATGACGACACCAGTGACTGGTGTCCTTAGGTTGTCCAAGACTATGCTCTGAAGATGCTTTACATGAGATGAGCAAGATGTCCAAAACAAGGCCAACTGTGGTGTAAGATGAAATTTACCCTTTAATTTCCTGCCACAACTTCACCCAGCCACAGAGGATGACTAGATTTCAGTACGAACCATAACCTAAAATCAAACAGTCAGTATGCAGATATATGTCTGTCTTTAAAAATTTACTTAAAAACTGCTTGAGCTGCAGGTCATATCAGTCTGATTTGGAGAGTGAAGGCAGTTCCAACAGTATAACAGAGACTTGTCTACAGGCAGGGAAATGAGTCTGCTAACAAAGGGGTAACAAAAGCTGCTGGCTGGGCTGCCAATGTTGCACACAAACTTTCATAGGATGAAGATGCTGTGGATGAGATCCAGGATGGGAAAACTGAGCCAACACCTGCTGCTGTTCTAATTTTTTTTTTTTTTTTTATTCCCCTCTCACAAGAGGGGGTGGGTAGACTATACAGAGGAGGGCTGTACAAAACTGGGCACTGGGCAGGCATTTCTTCAGCAGGCAATCCAGGCTCTACCTGTCCTTGAGCTCTCTTGTCACCCGCTTGGTGATGCGTCCACACATCAGGCCGATGAGGAAGAGTACACAGATGCCGACTGTGATCACAGATAGTATGTAATTCTTGGATGGAGAGGTCATAACTTGCATGGCAAGGTCAGAAAAGCCTTCTGCTGGGGCAACCTGGAGGCGAGAAGGGAATAAATGAGCCAAGCGGCACTTCTCGTGCGACCTTCAGCCTTGGCATTTATCAGGTTTAGTCTCTGGTACTGCTATTGCCTCCTATCATCGTCAGACTTGGCCTCAACCACAAACGAGCAGGCCTGCAATGATTCATCTGAAGGAACTGCTGCACAGGAGACAGCTTTATAACAGGAAGTTCTGCTGACCCCATTTCATTGCCCCAGACCTTCTCTACAGGAGACCAAGCCCTGTGTGCACAAAAGACAGTTTAGTTCTGCACTGTTGAGGATACATCCCAGGCACTGAGAGAGTAAAATACAAAAGTTGAAAAAAGGAGACCAGATTTCCATTTTTCCAGACCAAACTCAAAAAGCTAAACTTCAGAGACAAGAATTTCATTACAGTTGAAATTTTTCATAAATAGCTTGCAACAGAAAGAGCCAATGCCAAAAAAAAAAGAAGAAATCCTTTACATATTCACCTTTGCAGCATAGCTCCACATTTCAATGCGATCATTAAGGCGTTTCTTGCATTCAGGCTGCAATCTTACACGCTTATCTTCCAGAGCTTCCATTAAGCATGACATTTCTGTAAAGTGGAGAAGATGGTGTTACAAAATAGAAACAGTGGCTTCAAGAACACACTACGGAAAGGCTGCTAGAAAGGGACACTTCAATTCTCATAAAGGCTGATGGTTACATAGCTTTCTAAACAGACTAGGCAGCCTGACAGACTACCTACAAAGCCTTGTTGTATCCTTAAAGCTAGCAAGATTCATGATTAATATTGCATTTTGAGGTGCAAGGAATTTTGACTTCCAAGAAGAAATTACAGTACACATCCAAGATGTAATTCATGTGATTTACATGAAATTTTATAAAGTCTTATAAATTTGCACCTTCAATGAGCTGTACTCTAAATTCCATGCCACTACGCTTTAGAGAGAACTAAGATCAAATTCAGCTCGGGGAAAAAACACAGTATTATCTCCTTAGGCTTGTTAGGAGTTTCTTTTGATCAA
This sequence comes from Burhinus bistriatus, assembly GCA_013397275.1. Taxonomy (NCBI): domain Eukaryota; kingdom Metazoa; phylum Chordata; class Aves; order Charadriiformes; family Burhinidae; genus Burhinus; species Burhinus bistriatus. The sequence continues at coordinate 112,589 of VYXH01007192.1, read as the reverse complement.
CAACATGTTTTGCAAAGGTTTAACTTCCTGGGTTTTCACATAGTCCTGTGAAAAGGAAGTGGGATCACAATGTTCTGGGTGCCTACAAGCAGCCTGGCTAACTCAAACTCTTTTATATGCTCTCATATGAGACACCAACATAAAATTTTGTATTTTATACTTATGCTGCCTTACTTGAATAATCCCTAATTGGATGCTTTCTGCTTTGCAGTGAAGAGTTATTTTGTTCACAACAAACAGGCTGCAAACTTTAAACTAACTCCAGACTTTTTAACCACAATTGTCAGCTCAAACACGCGGAGCAGATTGCTCTCTGGGCTACAGACTTCTGCATACCTTCAGTGCAAACATGTCAGAACACACATCAAAGGAATTGTAACAAAACAGGAATAAATAAAGGATATCCAGAATTTCAGTAATCGCACGGAAGATAATGATCAGGAAAATACTCGGCTGCTATTTTTAATGCCAGATAAACTCAGAAAGATGGGAAAGTTCAGAGCTTTTTTTCCCCCCTAACTTTCTTTAAACAGTCATACATACTATCCAGCTAGCTAACATAATAGCAGTAAAAAAATGCGAGAGCTTGACCTCAAACAGGAAAAGAATGGGTTAGGAAATACTCAAATAAATTATGTTTCAAGTGGTCTGAACCTGATGAACTCAGTCTTAGGGGACTTGGAATAGTTGATGAAGTCTCAAAGCCTTTAGCTGCTACGTGAATTTAGAAAATGTAGTAAAGATTGCCTACCCTCTGTAATATTGGAGAAGAAAAAACTGATATATTCAAGTAGAGAAGAAAAGAGAGGATCAAAGGACTTTAATTTTGTTTGTCAAAAATACTGAAACAAAGAAGCCAACCATGGACAAAGACTGACATAAAGAAGGACCAAGGGGATTAGCCAAGAATGAATCTTGTGAAAGCAAACTGATTTTCTTCTGTAAAAGAAGCAGCTTAGTTTCAGGGAAGCTTTTGATGCAGTCTGATATAACATTGTCATAAGCAAGCCTGAGAGCTGTATCCTGTGTGAAGCTGATACAGGCTGGGAGATAAACCTCACTGAAAAGTGAGTCTACGTACTTCAGTCCATGTGCATGAAGAGCTCGTTTTCAATGGGATTTAACTGAGGAGGAATTTTACAGAAGGGTTGCGGATCTGGCATAACACACTATTGTCAGTAATCATATGAATGATGGAATGTAAAATATACTCATTAAATTTGCAGATAAAGGTGCAAGGATATTGTATCAGGATTGAAGAACAGGTCCTGCCTTGGACACAAGAAAGGACTTCTTGATACCCATCTTCTAGTTGCATCTACCACCTCTGCAGCTGTTCCATCTTATTATCTGCAAAGGGCTGGTGGAAATATCTTGTACTTAAGATAATCCTGGTAAGCAAATGCAGCTTAAGGCTCTTAGGACTGGGAGGTTATACGAGTAAAGCACGAGCACTTACGGCGTCCTCTCCCTGGTGGAATGGCAGCACAGTGGTGTTTGATGTCTAGGGCACAGGCTGTATGGAGCACTGGGTCAACGAATATATCTGCTTTGCTTTCCTTCAGCATGTTGAGCACTTCCTGGGGAGGGGAAAATTACAAGTACATCTCAAAAATAGGAGCGAGAACAAAATTCATATCGCTCAATGTTTCTGAAAGGTGCGTCATCTTTTTAAATCCTGGACCATGGGAAAAAACACTTCTGTTCCTGGATAAGACTATGAATGCTGGTTTAGGCTGGATTAAATGTCCCGGTTTATAAAGGTTACCATAGTTATGTTCATTAAAATACCCATATTAATCTAAAATACAATGTCAATATGTCAGGGTTACTTCAGTTAGAACTGAAGTAAGGTGCCATAGCCATGAGGCAATTCATATAGCCCTTGATCACAGCCAGTGCCTAGGCCATACCCAGCGCTCAGGAAGCCTGCAACGGAGACAGCAACAGAAAGCAGATTAGTAACAAGAAACTTTGGCAACCATAATCAAGAAAGGATCCAAGCCTGGAATTGCAAAGGAGGCAACGTCGGCACAATTTTCACTGGCAAATTGAAACTGAATTGAATCGCTGCAGGCCAGAACTGAGATGTGTAAGGAAATTTGCAGAGCTCTGGCTTCGTACTAGCTAGAACATGGCCTGGGCTGTGATCTGGAAAAATCACAGACTTCTGCAGGGACAGAATGCCTTTTAGAGCACATTCAATTTATTTCCTTTACCTTCTTGCACATTTCAGTTTTTATTTTCAGCAGATTCACTTTCAGACATTCTTCCACCTGCCCAGTCTGCTCCTGAGCTGCTGCTTCTTCTGCACACAAGCTGGAAATCTATTTTGAAAAAGGTATTTTAACATAAGTAGTTCACAACCATCATTCTGCCTTTTAGCACATTTATATCTCAATACATTAGATCATCACAGGGTGCAGCTAGAGAACACATGATGAGATACTTTGCCCCCCAGAATCCTCAGAGCCAAACGCAGCCTGGCTCATGCAATATGCATACTCTTTGAAACGCAACAGCAAGAAGTCAACATTGCTGTACTGAGGAGGAAGGCAGGGAAGAAAACAGCATAGAAATAATATTAAGATATGACATAAGCAATACTTGAGGCATGGCTGATTCGGCTATCAAAAGCGAAAATTCAAAAATCTGACTGTATTTCAGTTAAGGTTGACAAGACCAGAGAACTAACACTTTTTTTTTTTTTTTTTTTTACCAACAGGAAAGCAGTATTTTTCCATAGTCACAAGTACTGATGAGATCCCAGAAGAAAAAAATTAACTTTATGTTAGCACTGCACAGGAAACTGCAATTCTTGCACACTGAGCAAAAGCCACAAGCAGGAACTACCCAACTAGCCAGAAGCAGTTCAAAGGGTGGTTTTGTGTGGTTGTTTTTTTTTTTTTTCCCTTTGTTTTAATTATCAGGAGAGTTCATGTTTTATGAAACAAAATCTGCTTCATGAAGGGAGTTTTCATCCTGAAAAAGTAGCTGCTGAGCTACTTCTCCTACCTCTTCAGAACAGTGCATCTGAAGTTGGGGATCCAGCCGATAATCAAGAGCCGATTCCTGGATTATTACTCGAATTTGGTCCTCGCAGTCTGGAGAGAGACGCTATTAAGCGGAGAAAGTCATTAACCCACTCAATGACCTTTACTTTCATAAATCAATCACGCTGCATTTTAACTTATGTATTCTGTAATACTTGTATAGGAGCGTAACAACTTGTTTACGTACAGCCTGTTACATATATTGAACGCGCCCAAGTTTGATTCATTATTCAACGACTGTTGCTCAGCACAGTCCTGCAGAGTTTCTCATTTGCATGCACCAGCCCTACTCACCTGGTCTGCGTATTTCAACTTCAGGCATGAGATAACTTGTCCTTCCAGCTCTGTATCGTCCTTGGCCCTATTCAGGATATTTTGGCAGAATTTCGGTATGTCTGCTTTGCATGCCTTCCTGAGCACTGGATTTAAGCGGTAATCTAACCGGGAAAGACGACAGAACTTTACATTAGAGTACACATCTCTTTGGATTATAGAACACAACACCCTGGAAACAGATTTAACAGAAATTTCCTGGATGACATTGTAGCACCAGTGAATTCACTTTTGTGGAAAAATAGTATTTTTTCACACCAGAGTTCTAACTTGTGAAGTAAGAGCCTCAGGAATAAAGTGGATCCAATAATGCATGCTCACCCTCAAGAATTTGACAGAATAAAGTCACTGGTAACCAGGAAAGAGTAAAACAAAGCAAATATTCTTCCAGCCATGCAGACCACTCAACAGCTCAGGCAGGCAAGCTAAGTTTTTCTCAGAAGATAATACCTGTGTTCTGTGTAATTTGGCGCTTGGTAATCATTTGCTTGCATTTAGGATCCATCACTTCACTGTTCTTGTTCTGTTTCAAACACTGCAACATATTTTTTGAGTCTGCCTCTGGACAAAACCGCTACAAAAAAAGCACAAAACCCCCCAGGTTTCATCACTAAGCACTTGGAAAAAAACCCACAACTATATTCACGGAAGAGAATAACCACCTGCCCAATCCAGAAGTATACAGACACATTCCCTAGCCCCAACACCTCCTATTAAAAAGAACAGTGCTACTCTCTAAATTGACTATGGGCATGAATATCTCTGCATATGGATTGAGCAGTAAGCTGTACCAGTACTGACTGGCTTCTACGCACCAGTTTGTGTTGGCAGTACCAAAAGGAATTCACCTTTATTTTCTATTCTGAAGTTACAGCACACTTTGCAAGAAATACCCACCAAATTATGTCTCATATCCAACTACTTTTGCTCCCCTTCATTTTAGAAACTAAAAAGGGAATCTTAAGTCTACTCACATACGGCTGTTCTATATAAATGCTGGCTGGACAAAGCGACAGGTATAGACTTCATTAGTAACGCTCAGGACAAAGTATGACCATATAGAATGAGAAAGCAGAGAAGAGCTCACTGGATACTAATTTGCTCGTTCCTGCCCTGAATTAGCCAAAAGCTTACCCAAAATTCAGACCAAGGTAATAATTTGTTTTGTCAGAAAATTCTGTGGGTGTAAGATAAGGCTGTTGCATCTTCTAATCCTGATCATTTTGGTGAGGTTATTGGTCTTTTTTTAAAAGCATGAGACTATACTGGAGAGCAATACATTCTCAAGATGTTCTGCTTCGGCTACAACATGGAGTCAGGGTACTGCATCCAGGCCACACATACTAGTGTTTCAGGGCTTGCACTTCTGGCTGCTGTGCAAGAGTGTCTTGTATTAACACGCACTGCTGCTTTCCACATGGTACCACTTTAAGCCAGCATTTCTGATTTTAAGTTTTGCATGATTTTACTTGCTTTATCAGTTTGATGAAAGCCTGTGCACATCGTGTCAGCAGTGAACTGAAGACATTACTCCCCTCTGTAATCATAACTTCGTCCTCTTTGCTAAAAGCCAATCCAAATCCAAACCAACTGCATGAAAACTGTATTAGAAGCCTCCGCACAGACTTCCTCCTCAATTCTGCTGGCAGTTGGGAAGACAAATTTATTAATGCACAGGCTTTGATCAGATATGTGGAAGAAGTAAAGTTGAAAAAGAGCCCTGACAAAAGCTCAGCCTGATGCGGAGTTAAGAAACTCATTACTTTGCAATAAAGCAATCACACTTCTGAAACAACACGGTAGTCTCGTAACAAGTCTTTATGGGAACCTCAAAACGAACAGAGCTCTTATATCCCAACCTCACCATCTTAAATCAGCACACTATCGTTACCTTGATCATCTGCTTGCAGACTCTCATGAGCGTGTAGTCCAGCTCTGGATCCATCATCTCTGTCTCCTGCAGTTTAAACACCTTCTGGTGGCACCGGGTACTCAGCTGCTTCTTGATTTCTTTCAGGCATTCAATAATCTACAACACAGTATTACAACCATAACAGACACATTTTTGATATGATTCTGTCATACACTGCTGAAAATGCACAGCTACGTGTACCCCTAATGGCTATCTTTACCTGATTTATGCAGTTAAGTTCTCAATGCCTACATTTTAGCAAAAGTCATTACCAGTGCTTATTTCCAGGACTTGCTTTAAGCTCGTCTTTCCTCACAAAGAACTAATCATAGAATCATAGAATGGTTTAGGCTGTAAGGGACCTTAAAGATCATCTAGTTCCAACCCCCTTGCCATGGGCAAGGAGACCTCCTACTAGATCAGAGGTGAAATAGGTCACCTGGACTTATTCCAAAACCCCAAACCTTATCTTGCAGACATTACACCTAAGAAATCTTCAGCAACGTTTGCAGTAACCAGCAGCAGATACCTTAAAACTAGCATTAACTGAGGAATGAAGTGCTCACAGCATTGCATTCACCCAGTACTAATGCTTGTGAACCACTGGGGGCGGGGAATTATGCTCCAATAAAGATTTCAGTGGTATGAAAACGACAATCTAACACTGCATTTGCACGGGCAAGAGTGTTTTTCAAAAGTTTTCTGAAATGAAACTACAAATTAAATTGTAAATTATTAATGAAATCCATTACCTGAGCATTGCCATAGGGCACGTTTTGGCAGTAATTCTTGATGTCACTTTTACAAGCCTCATACAGTTCTGGTTCAAGTCTGATATCTTCAGTCTGCAGGATAAATTACAATAGGATGCTAAAGACTATTGTACTTTGTTAATCTATTAACTACTGCCCTCTACTCACAAAAAGCAAGCAATTCTCACAACAGCCTTTGAATTTAAGGGTCTGGGGTGTGAGAAGTGGGAAATCAACTTTGCAAATCCATGCAACAGATCAGTTGGCTTTTGACACTGAAGAAAGGGTTTAAAATGAATTTTAGAGCTGGCAAGTTGTTTCCACTGCTTCTCCTAAAAGGGCATCAACACAAATGTCCAAGACAGCTAAAAGACATGTTAATAGTCAGCCATCTATTGGGTGATCTGGAGGATGTGAACGAAGTTTCCTGCTTTTAGTGATGCTCAGCATTTGAATTCTTCCTTACAAAGGCAAGAGTGCCGTCTCTTCTGATATGGGCCTACTTAAGGTGAAGCTTTAACACTCAAACAATATCTACTGGACAAACATCTTAAGAGTTTATTGTTGCAAGCACTGCAGCAGGAAGCTGAGAGGCAGCCTTGCCTACCAGAACACATACTACTCCTATTTATCCACTGAGCAGCTCAGAGCAGCTGGAGTTGAGTTGCTTCATCTGTGCTTGTTTCCTCAGTCTGTAAAATGAAGCTTTTATTCTATCCTAGAGGACTTTAGCAACATCAGCATGTGTAGCACATTGCTATCTAACACTAAACATAACCAATTCCAGCTGAAATTCCAATGACCATTTAGCTTGCCTTAGCCTTCATGAAACTATATTTAAGGCATTAAAGTAGACAATCATTATTCTCACCATGAAGGGCAACTGAGCCTCATGTTTTAAGAAGAGTGGAAAAAAATAAATTAGATACATCTTACAAATGAGCTTCCTTTTTTCCCAGGGTGGACAAACCAGGAAGCTTGAATTCAAGAACCTTGCTAGAAGAGCAGGCAGATCAAGAGTTTCATGCATGTTTACCATCTCTAGCTCCTCAACACGCAGCTGTTTGCGGCACTTCAGAGAGACCCTGTGCTCCTTGGCATCCTGCAAAGTATCATTGCGCACAGTTGTGCTCAGACAGATCACTACATCCACCCTGCAGAAAAGAAAACAGCTTTTTACTCACATACCCTTCACTTAGACCAGCCAAGACTGGTGTTGGATCACCACATCAGAGAAACTGACCCCAAGAATCCAAACACAACATGAAGTCCTTGTGCAGCTCTGCTTACTTCTAGCCTGGGTACAGCTCTATGTAGAGTAACTGGATCCCAATTAAACCCTAAATCTGATGCTATCTAATGAGTCTAGATTAGCAGACAGGAAGATATTCAAAGTCCCACCACACCCCAGGCCCAGCAAGACCTCTGCTCTTAAGTCACGTAAGCACTTTAGAAAAGCTTTACTTAATTTCAGAAATAATGAAGGTGAATACCTACGTGGCATTGCAAACAATCCTTTTGCATTATGGGAAGGGCATTTATATCATAAAATGCAAATAGCCTTGCTATCCACAAACAGGATTGACCTTGTGTGTAATTTAGCCTTACATCATTGCAGCAGGCCATTAAAAAACTCCTTACACTGAAATGAATAAACCAGCTAAAACAATTGGGATATTTTCCCTTCCCAGATGAGCAACTGGAACAACAGTAGCCTGCATCTTAGAAGATGATGAATCTAGCAAGGATATAAAATGTCCTGGGACATGCACTCCACTAATGGCAATCACTAGCTACTTTCAGAGCAAGAAAAATAGAGGGGACAGGCTTGTATGCAAGAACAAAGAAGTAATTTTAAAGAGGCAGACAATGTCTCTACCTTAAGCATCTGCCGAACACAGTCACTAACTGAAAACACATAAAACAATCAGCCTTTAAAGGAAGTCCAATGTTTGCTGTCCTATCATGAAATACTGTATAAATATGTAATAAAGTTACAAGATCAGATTGCTGTTTGGTCAGTGCTACATACTTTTTTTTGATGTTGGGGCAAAGTTTCAGCACATCCTCCTTGCAAGCCATTTTAAACTTGTATGAGAACCTAAAATCTTTCATTTGAACCTGCAAGAGAGAAAGGAAAAAAAAATCCTTTGGTCACCTGGAGGGGGGGAGGCAGAGGGTGAAGAGAGAAAAGTGCTGCCCAAAAGGACACTTGTTGAATCATACAATCAGCAAATGCTTTTCTCCACAGCTCATTAATGTGGAAGGCAAGGGGGAATGCTGCACTGCTGAAGAAGCTGGGACCCTCTCTACCATACACCAGGAACAAAGGAGGGCCTAAAACTAAATCATCTCCAGAAGTGACCATTTATGACCAGGCATGCAAGTACAACCGTCTGAATTCACAAGAGCACTTTAAATACAGAGGGAAATCAATCTCAAAGAAGGAGGGGTTTCATAATTAGCTAATTCCTGTCAACACCCTCAACAAACAGAACAGGCTTCCACTGATAGCAGAGAAAAGTGCTTGCTTACCAGCTGGAAATGAGTAACTCCGATTGCACATTTTTCATTCATTTCCTTCTGGTGTTTGTTCTGTATTAGACACTCCATCAGGTCCCCAGAATCAATCTGGTTATCTGCAACCTCCTGAAGAAGAGATGAAAGGCTTAAAAATGAGCTAATGTTACAACTCATGATTTTTATGCTCCTGTAGCCCACTGTGACCAGGAAATAATGGAACTTACAGTCCCACTCTCTATTGTGAGCTTACACTCATCATTAACCGACCACCCAAGAGTTGTACCACACAAGTATTTATAGATCTAGTTCAGAAACTCGGGCACATGCACACTTTAGACTCAGGAGAACATACTGCAGAGACTCAATGCTTAGATGAAGTATTACAGCTAGGTGCCTTCATTGCTGTGTAACTACTCAATCCTAGAGCAATGTAAGAAGTTATTTCAGCAATGCTGAGCAGCTGCACAGAGTGGAACGGCTAGACACACTGCTTGCGGGCAAGGGGAAAGTTTAGTTTTTAACCCACCATAAAGAGTGATTTTTCCAATAACAGGGCAATTTCCATCTTCAACCTAGCTTTTCTTCTGTTGTCAGAGCTGTAGCATAAGCACTAGATGGAACTAAGAATTTTTGTTTTAGGGTGTTTTTTTTAATTAAAGACTTCTGTAACTGCTTACATGTGATTTTACTTTTGAAGTATAGCAAGTACACCAAGAACTAATACTAAAGACCTCTAACCTTTCCCACACAGTGTTTTTTTCCCCAAAGATATTCACACTATTATGGAGCACTCACATGACAGAACGTCTGGATAATGGGCTCACATGCTCTCATCAGCAAAGCTTCAATTTGAATGTCCTGTAGAAAACATGCAATATTTCATTTTCACAGCAAATGGACAGGGAAAAAGGCTCTGAAAAAAACCTGCAATAACAAGTTAAAGTCAACCCAGTTTACAGAGTTTTGAAAGATGCAGTCAAGACAGCTTTGTCCTTTGGTTCTCAAAATCCTAGGGTTCACTCCTGCCAACAACGTGGCAAATGCAAGACAAGCCTTCTAGCTTAAGGGAAGAGCCTGGTCTCCACAGAACTCATTGCTTGGATATTTCAGCCAACCTTCTCCGATGCAGATGCTATAGCACAAGAAGTCACCTTACACCTAGGCAGGAGTTAAATATTAATGACAGTTCTGAACAAATCATTTTGTAACCGCTGGAAGGAAGCTGTCCATAGGGCACAATGTAAATTTTAAGAGATACAGGGAACAGTTCAGGGCAAGATAGTCACATATGCAGCTTCATAAAATAAGTAAAGCTGCTGACCTCACTGAAAACCTCTAATGATGCACCTGGCAGTTTCTTCTTGCAAAATTTTTGGGATGGGGGGAGGGAAGTTGGTACTCAAAACTACTTGCAAGCGAGACCAAAAGATGAAGTCCCATGACATATCTTGACTGGTACTAAAGGTAACTGGGTTACCTGTGCAAGAAATCTTAGCTTCAGTACCATAATCCTTTTTAAGCAGGAGAAATATCATCACCAGCGTAAAATCCCAAACCATTGTTCAAGTCTCTTCCTCAAGAACCCCACATGAAAACTTACATTGTGTGCGTTAGAATGCATGGTCTCTGCTTGACCCCAGAGAGCTGCATTTCTGCAGCTACTCTAACCTTGCTTTTTTTCGTCACTATCAAAATGACATGCTTAACTAGACATGCTCAACTATTCCCTTTATTCTAGGCTGAAAACTGCTCACCTCAGATTCCAGCTCAGTGAGGTTTCCCACTATGTCTCTGCAATCAGACACCAAGTCATCAAGATGGTCCTGAAGGCATTCCAGCTCCTACAAAACGAGACATTTTAGTGTGTGATCCAAGAAGCCAGTTTGAAAATTTGGGCTTGAAATATTAACACATGTGAAACTGCCCTCCTCCTCGTAAAGTCCTAAATCTCATTTAATCCCACTCCTCTACTGGCATTCCCAGAACTCATATATGTAGTAGTGACTGAGAATGTTTGTCTAGGATGTTACTGCTTGTTCTCAAAAGCTGCGTGATGTGCTTTCACTTCTGGAATATCACATTTAATTTGCCCTTCACATAACCTTAATGAGAGGCTAATTACCCAAACTACAACCTATGATGGGCACTTCAAAAAGACAATGGCGTATGCTTTACTGCATCTGCTGCTGAATGGCTCCTCCCCTACAGCTCTGCTAGGGCACAGCAATTTAACATGAAAGTATTTGTTGAAATTTTGTTAAGTGGCAGCAGATGTTAGTTCAGTTCTGTATAAACACAGGAAGCATGTCAGTATTTGCCAAATGGAAATGGGATAAAGTTTATGTGGGAAATGTCAAGCTTGTAATAGAATATTTCAAATAAGATTCAGGGTGGGGTGGGGCTGCTTCATTAAAGTCCTTCTTGTTAACTATCCCCTTCCCCCTTCTCATTCTACTACACATTTGAACCTACTGAAGCCATGCAGTAGGTGCAAAGTTTCTTCGTTTCACCTCCGTCTCTCAGGCTACTGTGGATTATGTTTCAAATTACACGCATTTTTAATATATTCTCAGGTATAAAGAGACAGCTAACAACAAGATGCCCCTTTATCCCCTTTTTCGCCTGTCCCACCCCTGCAGCTTTGCAAACAAAGTAGCAGTGTTACTGTGTCCAGTACCTGCCCTGTCTCCGTTTTTTCACTGCACCACTTCCCTAAGTCAATCATGCACTTGTCCTGGAGGGCTGGGTCCAGCTTCACATCCATGGCACGCTGATGGAGGATTCTCTGCACCTCTGCTCTGCACTCTCGCGATAGCTGTAAAGACGGCAAAGAGCGTTTAGCATATGGGGTGTCTAAACCGGTACGATGCAAACAAGATGTCAGGTGATGATGTACTGAGAGTGACCACGAATGCCATCAGCAATCCCAGAAAGTACAGAAGTAGTCCTCAGCATGAGCCTGCTGGGGCCCTGTCCTGGTTTGAGCGACACAGGACTGATTCCTCTTCCAATGCCTGGGGAAACTANTATCAACCCTCAGGTTTCCCTGTTCTTTCCCAATTTCCCTTCCTGGGTGGGGAGGGGTCATGGAGTGAGAGAATAATTGTTTGAACGACAATAAATTGTTGTGGTTTCTCAAACCATAACAAGCCCTCACAAGCAATCCAGGCCCCAAGAGAGTTTGGAGCTTTGTCATTTAGTTTGGAGGGAGGCTCCTTTCATTCCACTGAAATACATCTTGTATTCTTAAACCTTCACTTTGCTTTTGCAATGAGATGTCAAAGCAGGTCCCTAGATTATCTGCTGCACTGTCCCCTTCACTCAAAGCTACAGACTGCTGCTGGAGAAGCAAGTGAGAACAGCTCATGCCCTCAGTACCAAAAGGGAAGCCCAGAATGAAGCAATACAGTCCGGCTGTAATTTCTTCTCAGCAACCCCCACTGCAGCACATCAGAGCCAGCATTTGCCAAGACTGAGGAAGAAAAAAATTGTCAAAAATCAAGGGATACTGGTATGGTGCTTGTCAGATCTAAAATGCACCAGTTGAACCTTAGAACTTCATACATTTAGAAATCCAAAGCACTGGAAGTTACCTAGCATTTTGTGGACAGCACTGGAAAAAAGTACAGATCTAATCTCTGATAAGTTTGCTTTAAAATGCTAAATTTCAAGATGACAGCTGCTTCCTTAGCCTACCTTCCACAAGAAAAAAAAACATTTAAAAGCCTTTTCTCTCTCTGATAGATTATTTGCAGGGTGGCTATTGATTTCTTTGGTCAGTACTAATATAAAATGGAATTAAGAAGTCTCAACTCAGTAGACTAAGAAACTGCATTAAAAAAATTATTCCTAAAAGAGAGATACTTTCAATCAATACTTGACCTCTGCCACAAAAGACCTTTTAAATCAAGCTGTAGAAATTAATTTTTAAGCCAAGCCATTGTGTAAACCCACCAACTCCTAGGGGCTGTGTACACTACAGTGCCAAACGAAACGGAACCGAGTACTCAGCTGCTTTCAAGGGAGTGCCTTGATATAGGCACGAGAGGGCAGCAAACTTAGAAAGAGTAGCTCTGAACCGAACAAATGTGCTTATGGTGGATCTCCAGATTGCAGGGCAGCAAGTCAGAACCCTACTGTCTTCTTTAAGGGCAGCATAAGCACATTTACGAGTACAGTATGCTCCAAAGAGCTGAAAGGATGATTTACATCAATAGGAAGAACTTAATGGAGTAGAATCTGAAGTCGTACTCAGATCAAAACTTAATTAGAAACAGCCTAGGAAAGCTGGGCTTGGAACTCCTTTTTGCATAAAACCAATTTTGCAGCTATGCTAGCTATCTACAAGGAATCACATTCCTCTTTGGAAAGACACGGGAGAGGACTTGCACTCTATCTAAGCAGATACACATAAGTTGTCATCAGCACACAGTTTCCCCTGTGGGCAACTGTCACATCTTGATGTGGCTATTTTGCCTTACCAGAACAACAACATAGACCTTCAAGGCACATTTGAGGAGGAGTCATACACCCAAAGCAGTGGAAGTACCACCTATGGTAAATGCTTTTAAGTAGCTTTTGCAAATTCTTGTGGTTTTAGCACAGCGTGTCCAACTTCCAAACATACATGCAACCCTTCTATCACAGATCAAAAAGCAGTAAGTTGCACTCTGGCACTTACCCTCCTTCCTTGCTCCTCTGTGCGGTACGCATGCCTGTACAAGCAGGAGAAAACAGCGCCTGGAGGCATCAGCTCACTAGTCTCATTCCAGCCATGGGTATGGCAGAGACGGGAGGCATCTCCCTGACACTTGCGGTAAAGGACTGTATCCAATCTGCAAACGGAAAAGTTATCACTAGCACTTTAAAACTTTAACATTTTTCATACTCTGCAATGCTTTTGAGGTAGAAAAATCTACTTCAGGTTCCTTACACCACCACATCACTTAGCAGTGGCGTCTAGCCGACTGAAGCAACAGGTGGCAAAATGCCTCACTCAATCTGGATTCAACTCCCTAATCTTGCAAAAATAGACGAATATCTTTAATTACAGATTAAATCTTCAACGCTTCTTGAAGTGCCTCCCATTCTCTTCTGCAGCATGCCAGCAAATGCTGACACATGAGAAAAGCAGTCATCTCCCCAATGTCCTAAAGCAGCAGAAAGGCAAACTCACCATGTTTTGCTTGTATAATACCTTACGTGTACGTTGTACTGCTGCCATTTTGAAATGCCGGTTTCATAAAAATCGGAGTTAGGCAAATTATTGTCTGCTCTGGATTTGAGCTAACTGAAGACTCAGCATCCCTTGCTTTGGCATACAAGAAAACTGCAAGTGCAGATCTCTTAAAATGATGTCTAATTATGTTATAGCTAAGTGAGATATTGCTAACTTCCCAAAATGGAAACTTCAGATTTCTACACCACTTTAGAAGGCAAGCATCAAGTGGTATCAGTGGACACAATTATATAGATAATGATAAAAGTAGTAAGAAAACCATTTCTATTCCGTGCATCTGTGCTAGGCACACAATTAATACAACAGTTTTTATAAGCCAGTTCTAGGAAACAGTGGTTAAACACCAAAGACGAGCTAATGTTGCCCAGCCTGCAATATGAATTAGAAATATCTTTACTCCCAGAAAAATGCAAATACTCAGTCTTCCTTTTTCCAATCCCTTAAGTTTAGCTCTAGCAATGAATTACCTGCTGGAGACATGGCACAGGCAGGAAAATCAGAGATGAAGTGAAACAGGGAAAGGAGGAAAAAAAATTAAGTATACTTTCATCTACTTATGGAGACAGTTACTGAGACTACTAAAACAGCCACAAAGCCCTAAACTCCCTGGCCCATGAAGCCCCATGTATTTTAAGAGCAGAAGGTTCATGGAGCACGTCAGCTGTTGACTACTGGTAATGCTGCCCATAAATACAGCTATGAGTCAGATTTTCTTAATGTTTGATTTGAATCCCTTTTGCAGTAATCAAAGCCCATGACTTCTTGCCTTACACTAGTGACCATATCTGTGGTCACCGAAAACAATTATTCCATTTCTTGCAGCAACCCCATCTGCTGTACTCTACTTCCTCACCTCTCAATCTTCTTCAGAAAAGCCACTTACTCTGTCCTCACTGGTCATGTTTATCAAATTGATACTCTCCTCATCTTAACCCAGGCAGAAACAAGGGGCTCTGCATATATTCAAAACAAAGCACTGCCACCTTTGGATGAGCAAGTTGGAAAAACAGTGCTTCAAATGGAACTACATCGGCTCTACAGGCTGTAATCACAGCTAGAGAATTTGAAAAAAGAAAGAAATGGAAGCAGGGAGCCTCTCACACAGTGGTTCTTTGTTATACTTAGTAGCTTGGTTAACTCCCACATTGGAGCACTCAGAGAAGAAAAAGTTGGCTGTTACCTGCACAGAAAGTGACCTTCAACTTCAGTATGGCGAGAGAGACTTCTTTTAATTAAAGATGCATTGAATTTCAGAGCTCGAACTCGAGATTCTTTTTAGGGCTGCGTCATTTCTAAGTGAGCACCTGATTTAAGTGGGCATCACACTCACTTTTTCTAAGCAGCTTTTGCTTCTACTGTTCTAGACAGGCATTAATGTCCTACAGACCTGGCATCTTAAAAGTCCTCTTTTGAACAAGCATAAGCTATACTGTTTACAAGGAACCGGTAATGCACACAAACACTAAATATAAGCATCAAGTGAGGATACATCTTGATTTACAGTACTCACTTCCAATCACGAGATATAAAATACTGGAGCTCCAGAAGCCTGTGCTCACAGTCCTCTACCATCTTCTCAGTATACAAGTGCTCCATCAGGCAAGACAGAATCCTGCAAACAGAAGAAAAAAAGTTAGGCAACAGACTGTTACAATCACATTGAGCTTCCTTGTAACAGTTGGTGCTGCCAAATCATTCTTTCCAATGAACTGTAGATAAGATGTTCAAACACAGTGAAGATCTTTTCCTTCAAGATTACATCTGAAACAACTGTATTCCACATTTGTATACAAATCCTACTGTTTTAGCTATCTCAGCAAGTCTGATATACAACAAAATCATAAGGACTATTTTATATAAGGTCTGGCTCAGGAGATGCTATATATCAGACCTAAAGATAAAGGAAACGTTTGTCTCTGCAGTATGGGTTTGCTTAAACTGGCCTTTCAAGGCCTGTTACTTTTCTTTATGATATTGCTAAAGACTTATGTAGTAAGAAAAATTAGCACATCAAATGTTACAAATTTAATCTAAGCGCCTGAGATAGCTACGTCCTTCACCAGTGCTAAACCGGCCCTGTTAAAAAAGATACTAGCCTGCTTATACAGCAAGAATAAAGACAGAGCTTGGTTCACACCTCCAACCCTGTACGAACTGCTAGTTTGGAGCCCGTCATTTCTGGACAGCTTTTAGTATCTATACTGGTCAGCCACACAGCTTCATGGATGCCCAACAGAACCAAAAACCAGCTGTAACCGAGAGCTACCTACATTGGGTCTCCAGACCGTATGTGCTTGCAGGCGGTCTGTATAACCGATTCACAGGCCTCGTTCAACGCTCGGTCAATGCGGTAATCTGCACCGGGGTCAGTTTCTTGAATCAGTGTTTGAAGCTGGAAGAAAAAAAAATTGCGTATAGGAAAACAAATTATAATGATCAAAATGAGAGTGCTTACAACTTTGCAGTGTGGCAATTCTATGCCAATAACAACACTACCAGGTATGACCTCTGCTCTACAGTTGATTATTTTAAGTGCTTGTGCTGCCAACTCAATTACCAGACATGGGAGTCCAGTGCTGCTGAGCCCTAATTATCCTTATAAAGTAGCCCAACAACACTGGATGAGACCAGTCGCATACTGAAGGTCAGCTGTAAACCTGGACCAGTTATATACCGATTTACAAAACAAAAATAGTAAAATTTGAATACTGTATTTTTGATCCACCCTCCTCCCATAAGGCTGATGATACCAAACATTCCAACTTGTCACATTTTCTGTGAAGACTATCTACTGTCCTAAACTGAAAACTAAATCAATGTTTAAAGACCAGTTGCCTAACTACAAACAAAGCTTAAAAACACCTCTGAACTGCCTGGAAAGGACATTAAAGTTTCACCGAAATACAGGATAAAATGTGCTGTTCTCATGGCCCATGAA
Organism: Burhinus bistriatus; assembly: GCA_013397275.1. Taxonomy (NCBI): domain Eukaryota; kingdom Metazoa; phylum Chordata; class Aves; order Charadriiformes; family Burhinidae; genus Burhinus; species Burhinus bistriatus. The sequence goes on along the minus strand of VYXH01007192.1, from coordinate 95,839 downwards.
ATATAATTTCCTCAAGCATGCCTGCTCAGGCTTTTGGAAGCAAGGGTAACCACAATTTGGCCAATAGGACACAATTTATTATTTGTATTATATTATATTGTTTTTCCCTTCATATACATACACGAAGGGAATTGGGGTAAATCTCAATCTCACTTATCTGCAGTTTTGGGCAGAAGGGCAGCTTTCTGGGCCATAATTCAGCCCAGGATCCCCACGCCCCACTTCATTTCCCACCAAGCTGTGAATTTCCAAAGACTGACATAGGGCGGACTGGTATCATCATTTGACAGGCCAACATTTTTAGTTGACAAATTTGGAGAAGAAAAAAAGAGAGCTTGCTTAGAAGGCAACTGTGCACCGACATCAAATAGTCTACACTGTTAACATCTTGACACTTAATGATTTTTGTTATTGGCCCCCAGCCCAACTAAAGCACAGTTACAATTTTATCCTCCATCTTTCAAAGTCTGCACCTAAACATCATCCAGGAAACTTTCAGGGGCAAAGTCCTAACACCACAAAACACGGAGAAGAAAAAAACCAAGCATCAGAGAACTGGAGAAAATATAAGCTAGTGCTATTTATCCAATAGGAAACTTGTAATCAAGAGGACAGACCACAGACTGCCTGGGAGGAACACAGGATTTCCTGCAACTCGCTCTTGGCCAAAGTTAATTAGGCCCAGCCTCAGTTTCTAAGGGATGCAGGCAGCTCGGAAGAGCACTACCTAGCAGGCACAAGCTGTTGATTCAAAAATTCTTGGGATATTTTCACTAAAAAACAATAATAAAAAAAAGAATTGTTTTATACAACTCTGACAGTGGTCAAACAGAAGCCAATACAGGATCCAGTTCATAACAGGGAGCCTTAATCAGCAGGAGAAGTGAGAAGTGGTAAGTCCTTCACAAAGTTGGTAAGAGCCAAAGCAAGGAGAAGAGTAGGGTTGTTGTGCTGGCATGCATGCACACACAGCCTGCGCAGAGGGGCAATACGCTGCTCATAAAGTGCTGGGATCGCTTTCTGCCAGACATTTACATATAAAAAGCTATCAAGTACGACTAGTGGAATAACTCCCTTAACGACAGATGGGTGACTTAAAACCTCAAACCTGACACTTTCTTACACACAGGGATTAAATAAACTATACATTTAGTATATGCCAGAGCATTACATAGGCAGGATTCTTCCTCCAGTCTTAGTTTATGTGGTATTTGTGTTGCTATCCAGTGCACTGTGGCCTCTTCCACTTGGTATGACAGCTCAGAAGCACCAGATCACCTCCGAGGGGCTCTGCCTGCAGGATTCCCAGTCCTGATCCTCAACCCCGTGCAAGACGTCAGCAGCGAGCCAGCTACCCTGTCTGCAGGGGCGAGGGAATAATTTGGCACTGGTGATAAGAGTGAAGGTTTTATAGGACTTTCCTCCCTCTCACAACAAACCCTTGCAGCTGAAAAGCAGCTGGATAACCTTTATAATCCTCTGAACTTTTATCCGGATGTGGAACTAAATTAACAATTAACTATCAATTTATTAGCTGTATTAGAAATCAGAAGCAGAAATATCTGCCCTTTTAGCAAGGATTATAGTTTTATATGTTCAAAGGACTGAAGAGAAAAATCAAAGATGAGACCAGGGCAACATAAAAGCCACATATTTGAAAAACAATTTGCCAGCAGTTCTGGTATAAAATATTGCTTCCACTAAGCGACGCCATAGGTGCTAGACACTGCCAAGTACAGCTGTAGACCTTTTATGGGCCGATGCTCACAATTAAGGGACACATGTATCTGCTGTCTGATGACCTACAGCATCATAGACCCACTCTCTCCTACGTGCAGGATCTCCATCTTTGAAGAAAAACGTAACAATGATATTTGCAGAAGACCATTTAATGACAGGAACACATCCAAGCTGTATATGCCTCTCCAAAGCAAAGAGGAGTGTGTTTTACATGGGAAGACATGCTCCTGAAGTAGTATCTCATTCAGACGGTTTGGTAGGGTTTTTTTTCTTAGTAAAATGCATGCCCCCATAGAAGTACCTCAATAGTATAAATACTAGGAGCCCTGTCCTTTGCTTCTGAACAGGCAGAGCACTCTGAGATGGCAAAGCCAAACTGCAAACTGCCCTTAAGAGGGCACATTGTTAAAGCATACCTGCAATATACCAGGTTGAGCAAGATACTTAAGCCTACAGTTAGGCAAGATAAGGCTGACGAAACACCCAGGAGGTTTTTTTGAACATAGGCTGAACTGTTTATGTTGCAGAGAAAGCCATTGTTCCTCTACCATTTATAGAACTTGAGCATTTTGGTAAGTTAACTGATCAAAACCGAGACAAAAAAAACCTCACAGCTCTTACACGTTTGGGTCTGAGCATGTCTCTTGCTCAACAGCACGGTTAATCGCGAGCGCAGTCTCGTATGTCTCGGATCATTTTGGTTGAGGTGTCACAAGAAATGAAAACCCTCAGATTAAGAAATCCGGGTTTCAGAAGGTTTGAGAACCTGTTTCATTGACAGTTTTAAGTACAAAGAATCACTCGTTCCTCATGCAAGAAAAGCTATGAGCACATGCTCTTGCAGGTAAATAAAATCACGCAGGTTCTTCAGTTACGATTTTTTTGGGTTGTTTTTGGCAGATGGGCAAACATATTCCTTTCAAAAGGCAAGCAGAATCAGAGCAAACCTTGACAGACCGGACAGTAAGTAAAACCAGATCCAAATTAGATGTTTCCCGTTCCAACTTCCTCAAGCAAACAGTCTAGGCAGGCGTGTCTGGTTGTACAACGAAGAATTTCAGGACTAGTCCTACTGCTTTGACTAGCCAAGAAATTAAAGTGTTGTATTAGTGAGACCTACTGGTGCTACTAAAAGCACAGGGACGCAAGTTTTTCACTCCACATAGAAAAGACAACACCTGGAGATGGGCCCAAAGCACTGCAGCAAGCTCTGCTGGGACAAGCCCAAAGCAATCGTTTTTCCTCTTTTTCCACAGGTGATAAGGTAGAGATGCCACAGACCAGTAGTTCCACCACAACAGCCACATCAAAGTTCAATCTGAGAGCATCAGCACTATGTTCCTGAAATAAGAATTGCCCAAGAACATTAGAAAGCAAGGATCAACTTTGGTCAGTCAGCTTTGGTCTAGCTGGACTTGGACTGAAGCCATGTGGATGAAGCAATAGCCAAGAAGTAAGCAAGCAGGAGATGGCTGAAGCAGCCATTCTATCTGCAGATGAGGCACCATTGGAGGTACAAAGTCACAGGAGCTCTCACCAACATTATACTGTAAACAAAAAAAAAAAACCCAAAACAAAACAGTCCATGCTCTTTGATGCAGTCTGCTTACTAGTTTTTGGAAATCCCAACACAGGTCAATCTTTCCTCCATGAATGAATTTACCGAAGCAGCACTTCTGGGACCATCCACATGTAGACCAAACTATACTGACATATGGCAACAAAGAAGCTGAGGAATCGGCTTCAGAAAAGCATCAGTGGCTCAGCAGAAGCATATGTCAAAGTTGCTCTCTAGGTATCCAAAAGTAGCTCCTGCTACTATGAAGGCACAGACCTCTAACTTGCCTTCTTCATGGCCTGTCATATGTGCCAATCTCGTAACAGGCGAGTTTGACTCTCTTGCACAAGCCGCGCAGTATCTGGAAGTGTTTCAGACAATATTCTCTTCCTTACAAAGATAATTTACCTACCATAGAAGGTAAAAGCAAGCAGCTCATTCTAACACAATAAATCAAAACAGAACAAAACCAGTGACAGCTGAGACAACCATTACCATTCACATACAAAAATATCAACAATAGATTATTTAGTACCTCAGAAGTCATAAGCAGCTATATAATAGCACCACGCCAGTCCTCAGAAACCCAGAGCATTGGAATGTTTATCCTATTCTTGCAATCATCTATCTCCTCTTGCCCATAAAAATATGGGCAAACCAATCACATTTTATAAAAATCAACACTTATTTTGCTGCTGCTGCTGTCTTTTGCACAGACAACAGAACACAGGTCATTCAACCTGAAGGGGATTCATGGATAAGCCCTGCTGGGTCATCAATTTACTGTACAGAAATAAAGCAGAAGCTTAAGCATAAGAGAACTGAAAAAACACCCCAAACAACCCTATAGATTTCCACAGACATTCTTTTTCCACTCTGAAATCTCGTATCACTTTTGAGGGTCCCCTGCCTTATGACTTGTTCTGAACATGCACTTCATGATCTGGAAGTTATTCCCAAGATGAACTAATCTTCTGACAATTTGCAAATAATCAAGTTCTGAGACAGGGAGTTCAATTTCCTATTCAAACAGAAACAAGTATTCAGTTTTTCACACAAATGTTGCAAAGCATAAGTCATGCACTACAGCTCACCACAGAAACGACTCAAACTGTACAGCTGCTGCACCAATACACCTGGTATTTATACAGAAATAAGCTTCATCACAAAAGCATCCTATGTCTTACAAAACTGTTAACAGATATTTGAATAATATACACAAACTGGCAACATTTTGGGCTCAGGCTTTAAGCTACATTTACATGGAAAATGGACTACAGTGGTTCAAATACATTGCAGGAGGTCAAGAGCATAAATCTCCTCAAATGCCTACGGCAGCACTAACGCCCCCTAGCCGGTTTTGGTATTGATGTCACTTTTCCAGGCTCATGGGTCATTAAAAGCAGGTATTAAGTACAAAAATGTAATATTACATTTAATGTAAGCACTAATGAGTTCAAACAAATATTAAACAATTGTTTTCAATTTAAAGACACTACAAATGAGATGCATCTGGGCCAAAATGGAGTTTAAAAAAGGCAAAAGAATCATCCCATTGTAAAGAGATATTCTGGAGAAGAACATTTCCTCCAGTGACTGCAACTACAAGGACGTGCAGCAGTTATGTTGTACCTACCTGTCCCTGAAGTTCCATTTCCATCGTTTAAGCTGGATGAAATAGCAAAAATAAAACTGAGAAGAAAGGTGCTTTGAGAAGATCTAGTGCTTTTCCAAGGACAGGGTGTAGGGTGAAAGGGGAAGGAGAGGGAATGTTCTAACACATCAAAAAAGCAAGTTTCCCTACATCTTGCACCCAGGAGAGAATCCCATGACTTGAGAGCTGCTGGAGAAGAACTACCAGAGATCCAGTACAAACTCCAGAGCAAAATAATCCAAAAATGTATTTTTTTAAGGAAAAAGACATTAATAATGTGCTGCTAGATACCAAGTTACACTTCCTACCATGACAATGACACAACTGCCTCCAGCATTCACTGGGAGCTGGCAGAGCCAGACTGCCTTCAGAAGAATCTCCATCCCAAGGCAAAACATTAACAAACAAGTCAGTGCCTCTACCAACTGAGCAACCTAGAAGCGAAGTGATAGAAAAGCATCTTACTGCCTGCTGACAGTTCAGCCCGACATTTCCCTTTTCTCCCCGTACTACTTTCATCAGGCAATGCAGGGTGCGACCCTTCCGATGCAGGCCTGAGCAGTGGTGTTCAATCTCCCCTCGGCAGCTCAGGATGATTTCTGGGCTCAGTGAGAAGTCTTCCATCAGCATGCGCCGGTAATCCAACATTTCACCCTGGCACTCGCTGCTCACTTGTCGACCTGAGCCAAGAGAAGACAACGTGACTTAGTATTAATGCTTACCAGAGCCCTTCTTGACCTATGCTACCATCACGTTGGAAGAACGGGGGCAATGTCCACACTCTGGACAACACCAGATTGCAATAAATGTGCTAGAGCAGACATGTTGAGGATTAAACCAGTTGTTATGGTAGGACCCAGCATTTAATTGAACCTGTAAAATAGCCTGTCTATGGATTTGGTACATGAATTTGAAAAAAAAGGGATTCATGAAAGATTAGGAGAATCTTATTTTGTATTTCACATTACAGGAGGAAAGGCTGAAGGACTTGGGTCTTTTTAGTCCGGAGAAGAGAAGACTGAGGGAGGATCTCATCAATGCTTACAAATACTTAAAGGGAGGGTGCCGGGAGGATGGGACCAGTCTTTTCTCAGTGGTGCCCAGTGACAGGCCAAGAGGTAACGGGCACAACCTTGAACATAGGAAGTTCCATCTAAACATGAGGAGGAACTTCTTTATTTGGAGGGTGGCAGAGCACTGGAACAGGCTGCCCAGAGAGGTCGTGGAGTCTCCGACTCTGGAGGCATTCCAAACCCGCCTGGACACCATCCTGTGCAACCTGCTCTAGGTGAACCTCCTCTGGCAGGGATTGGACTAGATGATGTCCAGAGGTCCCTTCCAACCCCTGCAATTCTGTGAGGTGCTTCTGAAAAACTGCTGAAAATGCTCAGTGGCTCTGCAGTCAGCTCTTCCCTGTATGCTCAAGGGCTTATTTTGCCACTGCAGAAACAACAGTCACCTCATAATTTACCAGCTTGATACGTAATTGGGGGAGGAATTTGTCCAACAGCAGGTTAAACATTTTCAGAGGAAAAGGTTTTCTAGCGCAATAGCACATACTTGCTCAGGAAGCCAAAATAAACCAGAACAGAACATGTTACCAGGAGTATATACAGAGTGTCTAACAAACCAGCTGTAGTTGTACAGAAACCTAGCTTTAATAAATGCTTAGATCTGCTATAAGCTTTCCTACAGTCCCATGTAGACAAGTTTTTTTTGTAGTCAAAAGGAACATGTTGGCTTTTTTGCTATGCGCTCCCCCAGCCCTCTATCACAACCTATTCATACGTGTACAATGCCCTGTGCAACAGAGGTCCTGTACTCCACCAGGGGCTCCCAGGCATTATAACAGAGACACGTGGAGGTGTGCGGAATAATTAGTGTTCCTCCTGGGGTACGCTTTGTGGATGAGCCACATGCTGCAGAACCTGTTCCACCACGCAAGTAGAAGTTAATAACTGAGCAGTCCTACTGCAGGGAGAAGGAAAAAAAAAACCCAACACCCAAAGCCGCAACTTTTCCACAAACAGGACACAGCATTTCCACATCAATCAGAAGCAACAAGTTATTCAAACTCACAAACGCACAGATTGCTTATGGTGTTAGAGCAACCTTTCCCTGCTGTGCCAGGGGCACTGCACCGTGCAGCCCTGCTGATGAATCAGAAACCACCCAGCTGCACGCCAAGGGGAAGACCAAACAATTCTCCAGTGCAGATCTAGAGGATATAACGTGTCATTTTACATGTCATGGCAATTTCACAGAGAACCTATAGCATGGTCTTCCTGCATAGGGCCTTCTAATGCCTTTTGGACACCCACTGGTGTTAGGACATCTCCAGCTTATACTAACTTAAATGAACAAAAGGAATATTCGCATGCTTACCTCCCTTCTATACATGAAAAACTAGAGTTAGAGAAATTAAGGCATTTACCCAAGCTACTGAACTGCAAGGAAAAAACGTTACTTACAACAGGCAGGTGACCGAGTATCCCTGGCTTTCCCTGAGTGATGACGAACAGGTTCTCTATTCTCTGTTTTAACCTCGTAGCACATTTAACACTTACTACATAAAGGAGGAAAAAAGCTGCTTGAATTCACAGTGAATAGAAGGATTTGCAATTGCACATCATCAGTGAAAGTGGAATTTGCTATTTTGCATTTTAAATTTCCTGCCTACACTACAGGAGTCAGCATTAGAGGTTTACTCAGCTATTCTGATCTTCAAAACAAGTGAAAGCATTATGATGAGGAAACCTGCCTCCGAACCAAAGTCTGGAAAAAGGTTACTTGGAAAAGGGGACTGCAAACACATGTTGAACTTGAAGGTCCAAGAGAAACTTGAAATCAAGGTCCCATCTCTTGATTCAACTCCACTTACCTCTGTGCACAGCAGACTCTAAGCACATTAACAGATAGGAAAGCCTGGCTTCCCGAGACCGGGGAAGGTTCTCCACATTACAGCGGTACTTCTTCAGATCACTTTTACAGGACTTTGCCAGCGAGTAACTGACTTTGTAGTCTTGGGCGATCAGCTTCTGGCGGGTCGTCAGCGCATCACGACACTGCAGGAGACATTTTGGGATGGCTGAATGAGCTCCTGCGCGCTGGTGGCAGAGTGCTAGACCAGCTGCTGTTAACTTTTCAAGTTGTATTTCAAAAGACAACTGATGCTGTAAAATTCATGCATTTAAGCTGGACTGCAGTTAAATTTAATTTGTCTCATAGAAACCACACAGTTAATGCACACCGAGGTCAACAGATCAAGGGTTTTAAAGGCAGCAGCTCTCTGCACAGCACTTCTTAAAACTGCACATTCATCCAGCTTTTTGTGAAGAGCTGTGGCTGAGAGCATGACTCATTCTTGGTAACTAGGATCAGTTGCTGACATTTATCCCAGCTGTGGTACATGCTCACCCCGTGCCCTCAAGAAACAACTTTTTCCAGTCGCATTTACAAAATCGTGCGTTCTTTGGATTTGTTCTGCAACGTGCCGAACAGATGACAGCAGATGAAGCAGTCTAACCATGGGAATTTCTAGCCGTTTTCCACAAACGGTGATGCTCATGAGGATGTGCTGTGGCCAAAGCCAAACCCAGCAGCTGCAAGAACAACCCTCTAAATTTCATCCAAAAAAAGGGCCTGTAAAAACACTGCTATGCTTTGTAGCTTTTGGATTAAATTATATAAAAATTAAATCCAAGGGCAGCAGATAATTTAGACTAGCTCAAGCAAATTTGTCCATTCTCAGACCACCTGAAAGGAAGGAAAACTGTGTATGTGTAGGGTGAGGAGAATGGGGAGTAATCTCAGCACAACAAAGAAGCCCTATAGCCCTCTCTGTCCCTTCCTTACATCAGGTTTTTGACTTCCCACCCCCCCACCCCCACCTTTCCATATCTCCTCCAGGACCTGGAAAATCCTGCTACAAGATATTCTCACCCTCTTTTTCATGCTCCCCATCTCTATGCCATGAGTGGGACCTTGGGACCGGACAGACTTAAAGCTCAGGACATAGGGAGGTACAGGCTCACAG
>VYXH01007192.1:26064-80933 GCA_013397275.1 Burhinus bistriatus | reverse complement strand
CAAGTAACTAGTGACAGGACAAGAGGAAATGGGTTCAAGTTGCGCCAGGGGAAGTTTAGGCTGGACATTAGGAAAAAATTTTCCACTGAAAGAGTTATCAAACATTGGAACAGGCTGCTCAGGGAGGTGGTTGAGTCACCATCCCTAGATGTGTTTAAAAGTCATGTAGATGTGGTGCTTAGAGACATGGCTTAGTGGCAGACCTGGTAGAGTAGGGTCAACGGTTGGACTGGATGATCTTAAAGGTCTTTTCCAACCTAAACAATTCTATGATTCTATGATTCTATATGGTTTAGAGAAATACTACTTCAAGGTTTAATTATAGGCTAACACCTACTGCATTTAAGATTGTACATCTCTTATTGAAGACCGGAGGGAAAAACAAATGTGTGTACGGCTGCACTCAACTGCCTTTTTCTAGAGCAGCTGGCAATCAAAAGTTTGACAGGCTTGTCCTAAGGATGGCAGGACAGCTTTGACACACACTTCTGGTACCAGCATCACTTTGTGGCTCTACACCACGCAGAGCTGCCTGTTGCCTCCATGAGCCACCAGTCCTGCAGGGCCAGCGCAGCTTCGGCAGCACCAAAGCTGAGGGTTGGCATCCTACGGCGTGAGCTCTCCCGGTCCTGCTCCAGCACCGACTGCCTGGTGCATACAAGGGCACAAGCGCCTGCTGTGGCTCTGCTGTGGAATGAATGCCAACAAAGCTTTTCCTCTGTTATTATCCTCTATTCTACCCTGTTGTCAGAAAACCTCCACCTTAGAGTTGAAGACCTCTAAGTTCACTCCACAAGTCAGGACTCCCCAAAACAGCTGCAGGGGCCAACACAGTCTAGGTCTCATTTCTTCAGCGCAACACACTGAAATACAAGAGATTAAATCTAAAAACCACCCATTTCTTGGAATTGTTGCCTCACCATCACTATCAATCTTAAGTGGAGAATTTTAACTGAGAGTTGCAAAGATCTGTTAAACATACTAGATAATTATCTACTCTGAAGTACCTTGAAATTCTGCATAGTTTTATGAAAAGATACATTTAGATCCACAAAGGATACAAGCAGCCTTCCAATGCTGCCCTATGGCACTTTGAGCCACAGAGAAACAGAATTAAGTTCTAAACGTGCCCAAGCAAACCCCCTTCAGGACGCTTTGGGAGATTTTAATTCCTGTGACCAAAATTCAAACTCCAGGCACATGGCTTTTGGCCAAGACAGAATTTTAAAAACCTCATCCTTACTATTTGTTTTCCATCAGAGAATTCCTCCTCTCCCATAGTTTAGGCTTTGCAACTCTTGTTTATTATTTTGTCATTTTCAGAAGCTCTCCTGGAAAAGACTTTATTCTGTCTGAAATCTGACATGCCTTGAGTTCGTGAGCGTTCTAGCTGCAGACTTGCAGAGAGAAGCTCGAAAAGTGAACAGGTAAGAGTCAAGAGTAGAAAGAATCAGCAGGCAGGAGGGTAAAATATAACCTGTCTTATCAGCACAGCGCCTTGCACTGAACAGCCGTGCTGACGTGCTGGAGCAAGAGCCGTCAGGCTATGGAAAACCACCCAGCAGATCTACTGCGGGTTCCAGTTCGGCACTCCACCTAGCTAACCTGGACACCAGGGTTACGGGGATGGCTCTTAGGTTAGCTAATTCCCAGTACTTCAGCTGATAGTACACTGCTATAATACTACACTAAGTAAACAACGACTGAGCTGAATGTTACCGTCTCTTCCCATTTAGACTCATTTCCCCTAAGTCCAGTACTTCTATGAAACTAGGGAAAGAGTGAGAGCAACTGTACTCAAGCATTTAGGGGTGGAAAAAAAAAAGCAAGAAAACAACAGTCTCCTAATGTGTCTTTTTTTAGGCATCTCAAAAATACTATTATCTGGTAAAGTACAGCAACAGATGTGTAATTGACACTTACATAGCCTTCATTACGGCAAATAATCAACTCCAGTGTGGACATCATGGCTAAATCCAGCACCCGGGCAACTACGCAGTGCCCACTAGTTTGATACAATCCCAGACATTACCAGGATCAGGAAAGCAGCTCATTCTGATACACAGCCCAAGAAGAAAAGCTCCATAGCAATTACCAATTTCAAAGTAATACCTATTGCATAAAGACAAAGCAAGCTTTAAATACCAGGAGACCAAATTCGCTGTAAAGCACAACAGCCAACTGGAAAGGTGACTGAAACCACTATTAAATATTTCTCCATTAACTGAAAGAAAAAAGAAAAACACACCACCCTACAACACAAGCATATTACAAAACTTAATGCTTTCAAATGACACATTCACAGCCTTTCTGCTTTATACAGCAAAATGAAGTCTACAGTCAGATTGAGACTTCTACACTGAACTTTATTGCTCTTACAGAGCAGAAAACCAACAAGAAACATGGAAAACAAAGCACAGAAAACACCACATCAGAAGCAACAAACGCAGCAGGAACAGAATTCAATTAGGAAGTAGAAAGCAAGCTAAAATGAAAAAAGGAAGTATAGAAAAGGAAAACGGTTAGCTAGCAGAGGGGCTTCAAGAAGCAACGTTAATTCCAAAATACCTACTGAAGTGCCTTTTATAGTTAAAAAGGCTAGTTTATCCCAGTTACTATGATGAAGCTATCATGCTGCAATCTACCAGCTGCCTGATGTGGATGGAGTTAGCAGTCTAGCAGTGCGTATTTCCATAAAAAAAAAAAAAAAAAGACCAAGATGAATCTCTTCTCCCATCTTCCTCCTCAGGTGTCCAGGTCCTATTTATTAAATTCACAGTTACATTCAGTCACACAAAAGGGTCATGACTGCTTCTCTACAGGCAACTCTCATAAGCTAAAGCGTGGAAATAAAACTTGAACCAGCATCTGATGGGAGTAATTTAGATGAGATGTCTCCAAAGCAGAAAAGGGCTAGAACAGAACACCAACAAAAGAAATGCTTGCATAGCCATTTATAGCTGTTTCCATAGCAGTACAAAATACTTCAATTGCTCTAAGTGCCAAGGATGACAGTGTAACAAAAGAAATCATATGACAGGCTGCAATGCTTTCACAAACCAAGGCAAAATATTCTGGTTTGGGTACCAAGAAAGTGAGGAATATGCACCAACCACACTAACCCCCATAAAAGGTTGGGTAGTGACTTGCTTTGCTATCCCATAGAAACTTGGTGATCCAAAGTTTGACTTTCTTTCCCTCTCCCAGATGCCTTGACCTTAGCTTCCCAGCCATCCTCGCCCTTCACTTGTCTTGTCTTCTGCAACCAGCACGGTGGGCTACGCATAGTTACACACACAAGCCTGCCAGCACTAGTTTCACTTCTACTATATGAGATTTGGCTGAGGCTCACAAAATTCACGCTACTGTACCCCTTCAGTACTACCGTAAGTATTTTATTTTAATTTAATCAGGCCACAGGTAATATGTAGACCTGACACCCAGGACTCCCATTATTACACTTCTGATTGTACACTGATTGTTAAAAGCAATTTCTCATTTCATGAGGTCCTTCAGCCCAGGATTAGAAGAAAGCTTTTACTTTATGGAGAAAGCAAGTAACTTGGCTGTTACCAGCCTGAACCATTGGTGCCTGCAAGTTCCTCCCACTTCTATGGTTGCTTTTGTTCTTGAAAGCAAGTCCTTATTTTTCTACTTTCTGTTGTTCAGCTAAATCTTCTGGAATACACTAGCACTCCACTTTAACACACTATGAATGTGAAGCTGCTTACAGCAGCAAACATCTCAAACAACTAGGAATTTTTTTTTTTAATAAACCAAAAAAAGCGTATACTTCTGTTAAATCTTTTTACCTCCTCATTAATAGCTAATTCTCAAAAAGGTAAGAGCTATAATTTAAAAAGCACTGTAAAAAGATGATACGATAATTTTAACTTTATCCCTAAACATAAAAAATTACCGTAAAAGCAGCCACTCATTCCCACAGCACTACATAATTGCTGCCTGCATTAGCTATGCTGAAGCAGACAGGAAAAGATAGTGCCTTGAAAATAGCCCCACACCTAGTCATCACAAACTTCTTTGCATCAAGCTCCGCCTGAGTCTCATATGGCAAAAGAACACCAATTTATTTAGTAAAACCAGTACAGTGTTAGTAAGTCTGTGCTACTAAAACATGACACTGGGTACTATGTGCCCTTCAACCATTTTCGGGTAGGCCAGGGAAAGGGGAAGCAAACAGATAAAAGTTCTTGATCCAGTCTATCAACTACAGCCTGAGAAAGCAGAAAGGGTTATCGCATAGGCCACATCACCTTGATAACCTTCCTGCATCAGACCAGACCAGACTGTGAAATAAGCCTAGCAACAGGTCTGCTTAAACCTATTGTTTGGATTCAATGTACCGAGTCAAGCCTGCCAAGAGCATGATCAAAAAGACAACTACCTACCAGATCACCTGTGGTGCGCTAAGGGAAGGAAAGACAAATGAAAGTCGTCTCTGTGAACAGCAGTCCCTCACAGAGGCACAAATGCATATTTATTAAAAAGGAACTATACAGAACCAGGACATCATCCTTTTGAGACCGATTAGATATGCTGGGTATTTTCTCAGTTGCAAGTAAGACAATAGTACTGTTGCAGAATCTCCACATAAGTTTCCTTAAGTGAATGACTTTTACAAGCCTATTGACAATCTACATGTTCTCCAGATACCTTTTCTCCAGGTCGAATGCTGCCACATTTCAGGAGATTGATGTCAGCCTTGCAGTCATCCATGAAGCCACAGATCAACCGATAATCGCTGAAGATAATGGCTGTCATTTTAGTGATGTACTGATGGCACTGGTATTCAGTGATGTTGCCTCTGTGATCCACCAAACATGACACCAAGAAGCCTTTACCAACTGGTTCATCTGCACACTCCTTGATCTGTTTGTTTTTTTTTTTTAAAAAAAAAAAAGGAATAAAAATACAGTGGCTGCAGCTACTGAATTTAACCTTTAAAAAAAAAATCCTCAAAAGAAACTTCCATCTGTAGCTTCAAAATCTGCTGGCAAAGAAACTCTCTAGGCTTTAGTTTGATTTTCGATAAGTCAGAACACTTGAAAATATTTCAGAAATGAGAAACACCTCCTGTGTGCCAGTATCTGAAGAAAGCAAACACAGTGACCTCGAGGATTATAAACCCTGTTGTTCAATAATCACCTTTCATAATAATCACACTGAACCCCTGCAATCAAGTGGATTTGTAGGAAAAATGCTAGTTTGACAAACCTTTATTTAGAAAGCTGAGCATATTACAGCATCACTAAATCATACGTGGACCCCCATTAGCCACCTGACCTCGCACAATATAACATTTTGGCTAGAAGTGAGACTGATTCAAAAGTCAACACAATATTTATTGAACTGTTTATAGCTTGCAGGAAGCTGAAAATTGCTATAAAGGAAAATCCTCATCAAACTCATTTTTATCAGGCTCTTGTGGGAACTGATTGCTGGTACTAAACCATTTTACCCAGTGGTCTAAAAAAATAAAAATCACAGCTAACAAAAGCTGAAAACTGTGCAGGGATTGGAAAAGCAGTGTACATGAACAGACAGGTCCCCAATATAAATCACAGCCTGCACTGCTCCAGGAAGCAGACAGTAAGGCCAAAAGCATCACCTTTGGAAGTAAAAGATGCAGGCAGTTTTGACAGTGGAAGTGGAAAACAGGCTTGCTTATCAGTTAAGGATGCTCCCTGAGGAATACTGCAATAGGAGGAGTGCAATGCCTCGCTCCAAGGAGTACCAAGATTACACAGACTCTTTTTAACCCTGGGAAACCCATGCTGAAATACTCGCCCAGTTCTGGTGTCCCCTATTCAGCAGTGTGCTGAAAACTGCAGCCGCAGTGACGCAAGAAAGCATGGTTGACAGCCAGACGCTAAAGTTCAGTGGTGACAGTCTTTCAAGCCATAGGTAACATGGGTTGACTAGATTACATCAAAGATTTGTTCCTGTACACGTACGGAAGGGCTTATCAATCTAAAGGGGGATCCATGGCAATCAATAATCCCAGCGGGTTCATATACCAAGCAAGGTCAGTGCTAAGGGAACAGGCAGGGAACCATCTCATCCGTTCTCAAATATCAAGTTGGAATCTTTATACCGGAAATTTAAAAAGAAAATGGAGAGAGATCTCAAGAAAGATGTATTCTAATTCAAACAAGAATTAACTCAGGACATACTGTGACAGACTCACACAGGTCAGACTAGATGAGTACAAAAGACCTCTCTCTGCCTCAGCTTATGAGGCTATTACTTTCTGTATAACAAACAAAATATGCATTATTTTAAACATCATTATTTGAAAGCAGACATAGACTGGTAGAACATTCTGTATTTAATCTATATACCTATTAGAAAAACATAGTTACTAAGTAATTGTTATAGATAAGGCATAAAATACATTCTGAAGTGAAAACACGTATGATTCATTACAAGGTGAAAGGCAGACAGTTGAGCAAGCTTTCTCTGAAAAAGCTGCATCTTCAGTTTGGCCCTACTTCAGCTCAAGTACCACAAGCCAAACCAGCACACAATGGCAACAGGCTGGTTTTGGAAGAGCCTGGCTTTGGAAACAACCCCAGAGCTCCGTGGCCTGAGCCAGTGAACTGCATAAAAGACCAAGCAATCACGTTATTGCCTGGCCACTTCTGAAGCAACCACCGTTATCTGGTGGCCAACTATAATTCTAGATTAAAACCGCTGCCAGAACTTATTAAAAAAAAAAAGATCACAATAGCTGAGAAAAAAGTAGAAATTTAAATCTATATTTAGCTAACAAAATTAAAAGGCGCATTTTTCAGAACATACCCAGTTGGGGCACTCGCCACTTCCCAAACAACTTTCACTAAAAATTAGTTTTATTTTGTTCTTAATACAAAGCAACAGTTAAAATCAGAACTCAGTCACCCAGCAAGAAAACACCTACCTGTTAGTGGGAATTAAAGAAAAATATTAATAGGCTAACCCTATACGTTAGCAATGTATGTCCCCTATATCTATCTTACATTTTAAACAGTGTTGTAGAAATACCTTAAAAAAATTAGAGGAATGGTTTATTCACCTGCCTCAGCATTAAATGAGGATCAAACACATGAGATTATTGTTCCTTCTCCAACTTTTTTTTAAACTTTTAAAATCACTCTCCAAATGGCAAAATATCAGCAGTTCATATCATCATTCACCACAATTATAAGAGGAACACTGGTGGTTAATGTACAGCTAAAATTCTATATACTCTTCCCACTGCTTTTAGATATCATATCCCAGATTTAGAGGGCATCATTTACAACAATGCCAGACTGTCACTGTATACAAATGGCAATTAAACAGACTGTTAAAAGAGCATTTTCAAGAACGCTTTAGTTGTAAAAATTCTGCAGCAGACATATGACAAACTAGAAAAACATCTTTCCTATGATTGCAAAAAAAGTGGGATTCAACAGATTTGGCAGTGTTTGCCTTTGGGAGCTACCAAACACAACGTAACCCTTTGATGCAAGCTGCTTTCCTTCCACCGGTTAATCTTCTAGCCTTCTTGTATTAACAATTTTCTCGATCTCTCCTTATATTAAATGATGGTTTCCCACTAATGCTATTCCTACCGCAACTCAGCTGGTGCCGAGAAGGGGAAGCAGAACCCTAGTAGGCCATGAAGAAAAAGCAATCAACTACTCCTCAACTACACAACTAACTCCCAAACTTTTGGAGCCAGGCTGCTGTTGACAACATCCGCTTCTTAGATCTTTGTGTGTTACTCTCAAATGAAAACTTTGTAAAGAATGGGGAACCACTCACCTTAAACCTGCTTTGAGCACTGACATATTCATAGAATCACAGAATAATTTGGGTTGGAAGGGACCTTAAAGATCATCCAGTTCCAACTGCCCTACCATGGCCAGGGACACCTCCCACTAGACCAGATTACTCAAAGCCCCATCCAACCTGGCCTTGAACACCTCCAGGGATGGGGCAGCCACAGCTTCTCTGGGCAACCTGGGCCAGTCTACCACCACCCTCGCAGTAAAGCATTTCTTCCTCATATCTCATCTAAATCTCCCCTCTTTCAGTTTAAAACCATTACTCCTCGTCCTACAGCTACATGCTCTTCTAAGAAGTCCCTCTCCAGCTTTGTTGTCGGCCCCCTTCAGATACTGGAAGGGGCTCTTAAGGTCTCCCCAGAGCCTCCTCTTCTCCAGGCTGAACAACCCCAAAAACGCTGTATTCCTCCTGTTTCAGAACCAAGTCTTGCACCACTGAAAGCTAGACCTACGGAAAACAAACTGCCAACACCAACTGGGGTTGGAGAGACCATCTGCTATTCACGCAACTGATTGTCTTTCAAGAAAACCTACTTTAAAAGCCACAAAGGGACCATCACCTAGAGCAAACTGAGTATTTTTAAAAAAGCAAGTTTATGGGTAGGGTGAAGTTATTCTGGTGAATATACAAATGATGTTTTTCAGATCACATTTTAATGACTGGATTAAGCCAGCTGAAGCCTGTACTGCCGTGAAGAGTCGCGGTTCCACTGCTTCCCCTGAAGTCTAGCTGAAAACTACCCCAAAGGGAAAAAACCTCAGCTCAGTCATCTCCTGCGTGGCTCAGCCTCAAGAGCTCTAGCACTAGCACAAGGAAAGAAATGATTAATCAAGTAACCTTTGAAGCTGGACTGACGTGTGTTGATGCTTAGGATAGAGGACTAACTCCTAGTGCAACCTAAAAAGAAGTTCCTAACAGAGTCCTTGGAGTAATTAAACTTTGAGCCTTGACATAAAAAAAAAAGTTGATTCATCATTTGATGTCTCTGTGCTTACCCTCTCTGCTAGCAAGGCACAATCCAAAACCAGCCTTATGCTAAATTCAGTGGAAGCCCTGCTACACCAACACTGCTACAGTTGTCCAACACTTGATAAAAGAGGGGACAAATTCAATCCACAACAGATTTCTGACAAAAGGTCAGGTAAGAGTTGGTGGGTTGTTAGTTTATCATTTCTTTTCTCTGCCCCTTTGCCTGGCACCACTAAAGTAACTGGGTTTTTTTTCCCCCCACAAGGAGACTGAAGTAATTACACCTAGTAATTTGGCATGCAAGACTAGAGCTTCCTCAAACCCAAAACAGTATTTGCACACTAATTCACTATCACAAAGAAGTGAAAGAAACCTTAGTGCCACAATAGCAGCCATGTCTTTCTTCTGGCTTACCTCTGCAATAGTGGACTTGCAGACTTCTCTGGCCACGGATTCAAACTTCGGATCTGTAGTCAAGTTCAGCTTGTAGTTCCACAAGAGCTATAGAGAGAACATTTGTAGAAAGGGGGTTTAAGAGCTTCCCATGGAGAATAACAAGTATTTTGCTTCAGAAAAGAATGAAACATCATTTATTTCCAATCTGTATCATGATCCTTCTACAGTGCAACAATCAATGCAAAGTCTCCTTGACAACAACATTGTCCATTCATTTCTGCAATAATTTTCTCACAAATTCAGACTGTTAAAAATCTCTCCATAAGGTCATGAGCTGACTCATTAAAAAGGAAATACATCTAACGAAGACAATTTCGTAACTGAAAGGATAAAACAATGAAAGCTGTAACTTGCTACCTGCTGCATATTTAGCAACGTCTTTTGTCCACAACACCTTTCAGTGCCATGGCTTGTCTGCCTGATGCAAGTGATCTAACAAAAATGAAGTCCTACATGCAAACAGATTTCATGCTGAAAACCTAATAAAAGCCTAGCAAAAAAGGAAGGAGGACAATGCAGCTGGTCCCTTATTCACTTCCTTCTGTGAGGGGCTGCAACCAGACAACTTTTTGGATGCAGATATATTTCAAACCTATAGGAGGATCTCTCTCTCGCTAAGCGCAATGATACATTAGAGGTTAGACTGCAGAATGTCTCAGTAAGGATGATTGTTCTAGGAGCCAGAGCTCCCGTAGGAGCCTAGATGCATTTGGTCATTGTGCGAGAATCAATCTTGGGCAAGTCACACTCTGCAGATACATAGACATCCCAGATGTCCTCCTGAGGCACCATAAAGTAAAAATACAGGGTAAGATAGCAAAACCTCAGCAAATTAATAGCTGAGATGTTGCCCGAGAAAAGCTCTATTAGCTCATCTGTTTTTGTCTAGGAACTTAAGCTGCATTTACACATTTTTCATTAACATAAAGATTAAATAGTCTTAAAAATTTCAAATACTCTGCCTTTGTGGCAATCAAATTAATATAAAAAAAAGATAGACAGTTTGGTTGAACTTTATTTTGAAGTTTCAATTGTACACACGGAAAACAGTTTTACATCATCTCCAAGAGGGTAGAAGCACGCACAGAGAACTAAAAATGGAATTGGCACAGCTGCACTGTCTTCCACACCTCATATCATGGAGTTGTGAAAAGTTAAAAAAAGGAGAAGATGGGATCCTAGGTTATTTCAGAGGGAGTAAGACGCTGAAAAATATACAAGTTTAACAGATAAAAGCGAATAAACAGGGAATCTGTCCTCGCAAAGGGTGCTGTAGGTCTCTCCCAGCCAGGATCAGAAGGACAAGAATGAGGTCCAACACTGTAAGAATAAACCTCTGCATCTGTAATGTCAAACTTTGGAGAGTCTCAAAATGAGATGCTCTCCAAAGGAACCTTCCCACAGACAGAAGGAAGGTTAAACTTGCAGTTTAAAATTCCAGATTTTAGCACTAGGCAATATCTTCCCAGGAAACGATGAGCAGTTATACTACCAAAGACTGCAGAGGCAGGCAAAGAAAACATTTGGACATCAGGCACCTCTGTGGTCCAGCTTTTGATCACTTCCCTTCAATTTCTGCCTGTCAAAATGAGACTTTGCCCACACTTCCTATTCCTGAACGGCTTCTATAATCCACAGTAGCCTGACATCTGCCTCGTGACAGAGACACTGTCATTTAATCCAGCAGAGGAAAGGTCCAACTTTGATTTCTAGAATTCCCAATTTCTTCTTCATTCAGGTAACTTCTGTTGGCATATTTAAATGTCAGGTAGATACGCTTTAATTACTGAAGTCTTCTCTTTTTCAAAAAAAGAGAAGACTTAAACAGAAACACAACGTGCCCTTCATCTGATCCAACGCTGCACAACAGAATTATAGCTGCCATGCAGCCAGGCACCGCAGTGCTAAAGGTTAATTTATAAACACAGTTGGAAATTACTACTTGTACAGCATGGTCGGGATTAATTTCGGGAATATATCTTCCAATAATAAACGAAAATATAGCTTCTCTAGCATCTGAAACCAAGACCATCACTGAGGCATGCACTTGCCTGTGTCCAGGGCTAACCAAACAATTAAGGATCTTGATATGGTGTATTCTAACAGAATGCAAATGAGAGAAGGCAAAGGAAACCTAATACCAACCTTAGCTCTGATGATTTCCCCCCCCCCACCCCCCGAGTCTTGGGATTTGAAGAGTCAGCTTGACAGCCTGAAAACTGGCTAACAGTTTGCTCGCTGTTAAACACAGTGTTGAGAGGAAATCTGTTCTAAAACCAGTCAAGTGGTTCAAACTGCTTCTAAGTATCACACCCCCACAGCATTTTCCAAGCAAGTCTAAGAATTTAGCAGCTGTGAAAGTAATACAGAAGGCTTTAACAGCTGAAATTCAGAGTTTGAATTCAGTACTGCTCACATCTTTCCCAAAAGGAGCGCATCACAGTAACTCATAGGAACCACCCCCCAACTATAAAATAGGAAAGATGTCTGCTATCCTTCTCTGATACAGAAGTACAGTTTATAAAGCTCTTAGATAGTTCCACTCTGAAGTCTCCAGTAAGACCATAGCAGCTATACCGAGTTAATGAAGTCGCCTTGTGCTCTTCCTCCACAGTACAGAAACCCAGACGTGTTCTGATTAATGCCTTTTGCAAACTACCAAACTATACAAAATACCTAAGGTTGATAAGGCATCTCAGGTGCAAATGCTGTAGGTAGAGACCAATTAAAACAAAGCAACACTTACATGATTGCAGTCTGAAGAGATTTCATTATCTGGCTGAAAAGAGAAAAAAAAGGAGTGTCAGTTCACTAATCATGTGATGCATTTAACATACAGAAGAGTAAAAACTTACAGAAACTAACATACTGTCAGCTCATTTTCATTGTAAGAAACAATTTGACATAAGCAATTGAAAATTTTAAAACCTGCATAATAAGAGTGATGATATCCAAGTACCAAAAAGGTCAAAATAACAGGTACTTTTAGACACAATGCTGTCTTAACTCTACAGAACATAAATGGCACAAGAGTAGCAGCATTTATGTAGATGCTGCAGAAACATAACGAACATGCTTGTGTTTGGCCCAATTGCCCAAGCTAGGAAGACAAAAAAGCAGCTGTGGGAAAACAAAGATGTGGCAGTAAAGTTTCATGCATACAACTGAAGCAGAAAGGTAGAGCTCGCTTCCCTCCCCAGATTTGTATTGCCCATTTGAGAAACAAGGTCCTTTCTTTCAGCTGTCCATAAAGGGGCCGCTTCAAAGTGGCCCTGAGATTGAGACCTTCAACCATGAGAAACCAGTAGCATCCAATATTCATACATCATTTCAAAATATTTGCTATATTCTTTATTTTATAGTAATGAAGGTACCACTATGTCCTGATGACAACCCAACCGACAAGTCCTAACACACAGACCAGTTAGTGTGTTCAAGAGAAACACCCATGCTCCACAGGAAGCTGCATTGGAAAGAACTCCAGATGGAAACCATCGTCTCCTCCTTCCAGTCTGAGTAACTCTCACAATGGAGAACTCCTTGAAAAAAGTTAATCATAGAAATCCGTATCATCTCCAAAGCAAAACAGCACAAATGCAGGACAAAATCACCTGCCCGTCATACCCACAGAAAAATCAACCCTGACTCACAAAGTCTCTGCTTCCACTGATATTGAAGATGCCAGACACGCTCGAAGAGCCACAGACACTCCAAACCACTCAAAGCTTAAACACATCATTGACATGAACACGTTAGACCTCAGATATTTGACGGAAGAGAACTAGCATTTCATCAGTTTTGGAAGCAAGCAGCCTACATCCCAAAGAGTTTCTCAGTGCAAGCGTTTGCTGCTGCACAACGTGTTACGCCAACACTTGCACCATTGCTGCTTCAGAGAGCACAAAGACAAGTTTATGGGAAAAAGAGAGCATGTTTCCAAGTCCTTAATTACAGCCATTATTAACTAAAGCACTTTTGTGTAGCAGGAAGTGGCAGAAATTACCTCTTCACTTAGATAAATAAAAACCAAAATGGTACCTGAAGGATCACAGTAATTAATTGCAGTTTGGTCAGACGGCCACCATCTAAAACCAGATCTCCCAAAGTAATCACAAATTTGAAAATTAGGGTATCAACTTTTTTTTAAGAGGCTAGCAGATGTCTGCTTGTTATCCTCAGACCACAGAACTGTTTCTCACAACTGAAAACTAAGATGACATCTGAATCACACTATTTTAAAGCAGCCTCTAAGACCAACACTATCACGACTTATGAGGCGGTTTTTCCTTACTTTTCTGCACCCATCCTAATCATTCAGCAACAGAGGTTTGAGACTAAGCTAATTTCAAAAGCTGAGAGTCAGAATGCCCTCCGCTGAAGTTGCTGTCTCAGTCTGAGTCAAGGATAGTTTCTGTATAAAAACATATAAGCTAGCACTGTAATTCTCCTCAAGAGGACAGGACTTACTAACACATCTGCAAGCAGAAGAATTTGTAAGGACCAGAGAGCACTCTCCCAAAACCCTTCTTGGTTCCTTCAGCTATTCTTGCATCCTCCCACCTAGTAACCTTTGCTTCAGATCCAAAGATTAAAGCTCAGTTTTTCTGGAACCATGAGCCCAAGAAGGTAACAGGCTGGTTCTCACTGACTTGGGAAGCTTAAACAAGCTTTTCTTGAAATACGCAACATTAAAATACTGCACATTGAAACACCAGTCTTTCCTGGGCTCTGCAGCAAACCTCAACTCTGAGAAATCAAGCCTTATTCTTCTGAGAAGGATAATGGAAGTTAAATGGGATGTTAACTAAGCTTTAGTACTGCATACATTCACAGTTCAGTAATTAAATATGCAAAAGCATAAGATCTAGCCAATAATCCTTTACACATGGAACAAGATGACCACCTGCTAGCTAAAAGCTGTGATTCTTCTTCCCTCTTACCATTGTAAGTGTAGGAGAGGTGGGTTCAGTGGCAATGATGACCTGCTTCTCCCGATTTAAGTGAACCAAAAGAAGAAAAATAATCCTTTCTATCATCTGTCTGATAAACTGAAGGGCTGAGCTTGAGGAAGGTGAAGAAAAATCTCCCCAGCGCAACCCACACCAGTTCTGCCTTTCTAAAGCAACAGCCTGTGGTCCTTTATCCGCTACATCCACCCAAGAAACCTTCCAAACAAGGGCAGTTTCAGAACAATATGTTTGTGTAGTAAAAGTCATGAAAAAAAGGTAGGTTTCAAATTACCACTAAGAGAAGCTGAAGAGCAAGAAAAGCTGCATTGTGTCATTCCCACGTGGTGAGCTTGAGGAACAGGGATGCTCATCCTGTTACATCTCCTAATTGAAGGATTAAAAACAGACTTTACAGAAAGTACACGTGCCTCTGGGCTCACAGAAGCTTTTTGCTGTTTAACAGCTTCAGTGGGAACATACTGCCTCCCTTTGCAGTTCTCTAAAAAGCTCTCCAGCTCCTTCACAGACTAACACTCACATTCCAGAGTACGAACACCACTTCCTACCTCCCAGGAAAAGCAGAGTTTAGGACAAGTACCAGCTATAAGAAAACCTGAACAGAAAAAGTATTTCCTTCCATTCAACCACATACAACAGGCACAAATCATACTGCATTGGTATTGTGAACTCTACAGAGAAATTCAAAGGTTTGTGTGAAGTTGCATCACCATCAGACTATGAGGTCGTCAACACCATTGTGTTTAAGAGTGCCTTTTCTCATTCACCAGATCTCAACTCACTGAAACAAGCCACAACAGCCATCCCTTTCTAAATCTCTCTGCTTCAGCAGCAGTATAAAACTATGTCAAAACTACAGAGCAAATGAGCAGCCCACCACCACTACCCAGGCTCAAGGAGGCACAAGGTGTTGGTGTTTTAGCTTCAGAAACAGATCATCATCATGCTGGTTCCCAGCAATACTTATGTAGTCATAGCTACATCATGAACCAGTGTCATGCATCAGCACCTAGTGAAGAGCACACTGCCTGGGGTTCAATTACTGTTACCCCCACAGCTTGAACTAGAGCCCCTTTCAGCTGTGTACACAAAACAGACTTGATTTGGTCTTATTTCATCACATCCCAAAAAAATAATTCACAACATTAGATTTTGAAAAGCAAGGTAAGAATCCTAATCAACTACTGGGGATGAAACTCCAGGTCTTGGGAGAACTCTCTGCAGAGATTATTTTAATCACCAGCAGCTGCTTGACCTTCCTTTCCTTTGCTCCCTTGCAAATGTCATGCAAACAGAAGGGTCTGAAGTCAATCACACAAGTGCCTTTATTCCCAGATTTTAATCCCTCCTTAGAGCAGAACAGGGGACAACAGCAGACTTTTCCACTATTCTTTTAAAGCAAGAGTAGCTGTGCACTTGCTGAAAAAGTAAGGACAAGGTATATCTCAAATACTAACTACAGATAATCTTCGGGCATTGAAGACAATAGACTTTGGACCCGCTCAAGCAAAAACCACTGAGAACCAGCATGGAGCAAACCAGCAAATGAAGGTGGCACTTGGCTTGTGGATGGGAGGAACCTAGTAGATGTTATCTCCCTAAAATCAGGAACAGATTGCAAAAAGATCAAACAAGTCCATTAGGAAAGGATGTTAATTAAGTGGCTACCTTCCCTCAAAAGAGAGGGTAGGCAGAAGTCCAGCCAGACTGCAGGTGTTCCCCAGTTTACCGCACTGTCACACGTATGATATACTACAGAGCACAGGGCATATGGATACGCAGTACAAGCGGCTTACGGTTTCCAGCCACAGCATTGAAGTTTTCCACTCTGACCTAAACAAACACATTTATCACTAGTATCTGTAGAGAAACAGTAGAGCAGGCCTGCTGATCCAGGAGCTTCTAACGAGGAGGCTATCAAGCTGCTAAAGGGAAAATTGACTCTTAGCTGTGTCCTTCCACAGGTAACAGCAATCCCTTTGCACCAAACACACCCAGCTGGGACAGCAAACTCACAATAAAGTGAGTCAATCTGCAGCTATCAAGCTAGCTGGACTTACGACACCAGAAAACAGCACAGGCTAGATGCAAGGTAGAGATCAAGGAGAGATCTGGAGGAGCCACCCTCCTGCAAACCTGATCCCTTCCCAAGGCAACCACTATAAAATGATTTTGCAGAAGAATCTGTGGAAACAAGAGCAGATACAGTAGTCTAGGCAAGAATCAACACAGATTTTGTAAAAGAAGAAAAACCACACACGACACAACCACCCATGCTTCAAACCTACTGCAACATCCCGGAGTTCTGTGCCAACAAGCATACGGCTACAGTAAACCGTTTTCACACATCCTGCAATCCTGAAGGAGTCATGTGTGATAAAAAAAAAAGTTAAAACCAGGGATAATTTAAGTTCAAAACAGATGAGAAGACTTTGTAATTTAATCACACATTTAGTGAACAATAAAAGTTAAACTTGTTAAGCTGAGCTTGAAATATTCTGTAATGCCAGTGAACTGTTAGTACTAAAAACAAACCCAGTGCTGTCATGTCAGCAAAAAAACCCTCTACCCTTATCATTCATGCTTTGAAAAAAAAGCCAGTTTGAAGCATGGTACTGTGCATATATCATGCGCCAAAGTTATCAAGCTCCTAGCTTCCATATACTTTGCTTATTTGACACAAATAATTTTTTCCTCACTTGCAAACAGAGAGCCTGCAATGCTGCAAATCATTTGACCAAATAATTAGCTCCACATTGGTTAGACACTCCTAGTTTATGCAAGCTTAGTAATACAAGTTGTATATAAACACCTAACAACCACCTCCAAAACATACACAGAACTTTGCATATGAAAGTGAAATTTATCAGGACCAGCAGCAATTTCTTTAGCCACCCCCCCCACACAAAGCACAAATAGCAAATCCTCCCAAACACTCAATTCTGCCACTGTTTTAACCAAATTCTAGATTCCACAAACTTTTCCACCTATGCCAACGTTTTAAATCCTCCATGGACATGACACCATTAAGACAAGTATGCTCATTTGGAAAAGATATCACAAAGCAAGATCAAAAAACCCCAGCACAACATGTTGTGTGTCCTTCTGGCCCAGCAGCCAGGGAAAAAGGAGCCAAGGATAAAGCAGGCCTTGTCCACTCGCACTTTGAGGATCCGGCACTCACTATCTGCTTCAGACACCAAGGAAGTTCAGCAAGTCTTACCCTTTTCTATGTCGCTTTGATAAGAAGTCAACAGAATTCTAGTAACTGTCATGTTTTGCTTGTTTCACATTTGCTTGACGTTGTGCAAGGCCTTCAGCAGGCTGCATGCTTCTCCTCTACAGCAGAGACCCCTCCCTCTGCAAACACCAGAAAGCCACAGAAAACACTCAAGTTTTAATTCTGATGCATCAAAAGTGACCACAGATCACGGTGCAATTAAAGGAAACACACCGGTTCCATTCACCTAACAAATCAAACATCTCTGCTGGTTATTTCCTACCAGCAGATCCCTTTCTCCCAGCTGGCTGTTCCTGTGCAAAGCTGCAAGGCGGGTGCTTGGAGGCTTGGGGCTGCACGGCTGCTCCGTGCTGGAAGTGCCACGCTCCGTGCAAAAACAGTCCTCTCGCACAAGCTATTCCTGTCCCTGCTGCTTCTGCCTCCCCCCACGGGGGACTCTCAAGCTCTTAATCCCTCTTATAGCAGGGACCTCTCTCATTTCAACGCTGATCCACACATCAGAGCATGTTCTAACACTCGGCACGATCAAAGCAAACTTGTCCCAGATGTTTGTTCGTTCTTCCCTTAGTCCCCTCTCTTTCTCCTCTTGGACGGTTTTCCAGCCAGTTCCAATGCATTGTGGAGCAAGACAGACCCTGAACTCATGTTTGCCCCAGCAATTTGGCAGCATTGCTACCAGATACAATGTTTCCTGTAACACTCCCCCACAACAGAGCTCTGGGATGAAGCACAGCACCAACACTGAGCTGGAGATCCAGCCAGAAGGTTTCAGGATTTGCTCCTGGAAAGCTCTCTCACAACTCTGGCAAAAAACTGAAGAGACCGAAAGGCATGCAAGGATGCTGGCAGTGTCACAAAAGAGGAGGAAAAAAGAAGTAGAGCTGTTAGAAAGAGCAGGGTGAAACCCTGGAAGACTGCTTAACCCACCTGATACCCCACCAACCGTGGTGGTAGGGAGCCCGCTGTCTTCCTCGCCCCTGCCACTGGCTCCAGCTCTCGGCAGAGTCCAAGACTCAGCAAATAACAGAAAACCTTTTCGCCATTTTCGAGTTTTCTGCCAGGTTAGTATGAACGGGCTTATGGAGAAGTCTCACTAGCACCAGTCAGGTTACTGGGGAAGCACAGCAGCATCAGCCAGCCCATATGTCTACTTAAGCTACACTGAGACAGCCTACCTCTGAAATGACCTTCCTGGACGACTCTCTTGCCTTAACCCCAACCAGATGCATCCCAGAATAACTGAAGAGTATTCCAGTAGAGAGGTAAAATCGACAGCATGGCTTTCGGCAGTATTGCACAGTGTCTGCTAGGGGATGCAGAAGAGAAGCAAGTGAAAAACAGAAGAGAGGCCCCAACAAATAATTCCAGTGCAACAACTAGTGAAAAAGCTTTTATTAAATATGTTAATCATCTCTTAGTAAGTCAAGTTTCATCACTCATTCTCAATACAGAGACTTCACATCTCTTGACTGTATGTACCCTACAGTGCTCCAGGTTGAGCTTAACTTGACAGAAAGCTTCCAAAAAGCCATAGAGAGTTGACAAGCAGGATTCAGTTTTACACAAAATAAAAGGTTGTTGTACCTGGCATGATAAAGCCCCTCTCTGCCAAAAAGAGCACGTTGCCCTATCCACGCTCTGCTTCTCAGGGAATGTTTTGGATGAACACGGCCTAGAACTAGAGAAATATTTTCTAAATTAGCTTGGTACAGAACCTAAGAAGAGAGTTCATACCAAAAGCCCCGCGTCCCAAGGCACAGGAGAAGTGCAGCACTTAAATGCAGGTTTCAGAGCAAACCCTGCTTATTCATCTCTCTGCTCCCAGAACTTAATGAAGTATTATGTTGCAAAGCAAAGCAATCAAGCTCCGTCATTCTCCACTCGCAGGCAGCTTCATGACACTACCATTGCTCACATGCAGGATAGTATCTCTAACCATTACCAGGCTCCCCCACCAAGGGCTCTTGCTTCATTCAGCATAAACAGAGAACAACACTCTAAACACTCAACTGGCCAATATTTCCATCTGCCTTTGTTATTCAATGTGTGGGCTCATGACTCCAATTTTCCCTGCTGAAAGCCATACACTGTTCCTAAAGATCCCTCCCAGAAGCATCTTCCTCCTGCTCTTTCCACAAGGCACATGCGTCCCATCAATCAGGTCACCCATCCTCATGAAGGAGCAATAAGCATCATTCAGGGGCACGAGCAGCACTGCTTTGATCCTGGTGATTTACATTCACACATTCCACCTCGAACCAAAATAAGATGAGCATCCAAACAGGTGGGAAACAGACTCAGCTATTTTTAACTCCTGCCAGCTATTCTACTTAGAGGCAATAAAAATCAAATACCTCAAAGACGTCACTCCAGCCTTAACCACAAACCACACAAAGAGCAATTTCATTCTGAAGTCTTCCTTCCTTCTTTCAGGACAGTGGCGAGAGCCCTACTCTTCCCCACCACCTGCCCCAATTTTTTTTGAGACAAAATAAGCCTAGAGTTACCTCCAGCACAGTTGTCAGTCTTTCAGATCAGAGCAACGAAGACACAATTACATTTAACATCAGTACTTCCAAAGAGTGTTGGACACAGAATCACAGAATGGTTTAGGTTGGAAGGGACCTTAAAGATCATCCAGTTCCAACCCCCCTGCCATGGGCAGGGACACCTCCCACCAGACCTGGTTGCTCACAGCCCCATCCAACCTGGCCTTGAACACCTCCAAGGATGGGGCAGCCACAGCTTCTCTGGGCAACCCAGGACAGTGTCTCACCACCCTCAGAGTAAAAGCACATACACATGGATAAACAGGCCCACAAAAGTTCTTGCACACAACCCAGCACTAGTCCCTTGCTGTTACAAGAAAAGAACTATTTTAGCTTTCTGTGTGGCTTACACCCTCCTGAATTCCCACGTGACACTCAGCATCTATTTGTTACCTTGCAGTGCCAAAGCGGGGGCAGGATGTACCAAGGGACCCCACACACCAGCTCTGTGGTGCTGTTACCCTGCAAGAGATTTCATGAAAGAACACAGTCTCCTGGACCTCAGCTGTCAGTCCAGCTGCCTTCCTGAGTGATTAAGTGCAATGGGGAAGTCTCCCTCCAAAGAAGGAGCAGCCTTAGCATGGGCAGTGTTCAGCCACTTCTAACAGTTGGATTTGAAATAAAACACTGGGATTTTCGTTAGAAGATCTGCAGGGCCCCAACACATCACTCGCTTCTTCCCCACAGTAAGAGGCTGAGCCGGGCAACTCCCTGCTGTTAAAATAAACCATTTCAGTTCTTCTCACACTTCAGCATTAACCACAACCACCGATTTTATCGTCCCCCATACGTGTCAATTTTATCACAGTACTATTCAAGACATGAAAAAAACCTACCACAAATGCTCAATGACCATGCCCAGCCACCACCCTCTCCTCAGCTGGGTCCATCCTCTCTTTTCTTCATTACAACACTCACAAGCTCACTGAAAAAGCTGTAGGTTCCACACAGCTGCCGGGAAAACCTGATGGTGACCTGAGGCTCCCCGATGCTAGGGTTACAGCAATTAAAACGCTGTTAGGACATGTTCCAACATAAGTTCATTACATCAAACGACACAGGAGCCGAGAGCAGCCATGCTGCACAAAAGCTCTTGACTTGACGCCACTGACAAGGACCAGAAGTCTGGATTTTAAAATACTTTAAGAGATCAGCGTATGTCAGAAAAAAGCTGGACTTGCTATGTTACTCATTCTCCAATTGTCCCAAAGAAACCTCTCTGTTGAAAACTTTCTGGTTATTCAAAGTAGCATATCCTGTTACACTAGAGAGGCAAAAGTCACAGAGAGAGGCTATTATAAATTCACTTAAGGAACAGAACTGCCTTTGTACACAGTGGGAATATGTGCAAATAAGCACAAATTGTTAGCGCATATTAAGGTCTACAGCACAGCCCACGACGTCAGCTTGCAAGCAGCATCACTCTATGACAGAGAATTAGGACACTGCCTTGGCAGGCCAGAGGACTTCTCCAGCCCTGTGTGAGTTTCCCCCATGAGATCTGTTTTGCTGGATTCTCACTGTCACCCGCTGAACTCAGCGGGAAAAGTCTGCAGGCTATTTTTAGGGAGTCCTAGAAACAACACAGTGCCCTGCTTCCATTTCGAGTCCCTCCCATACAGGAAGGGCTGCCCACAAGGTGCACATCCAAAATAACCTCTGCTCCCTACACTACCCTGCGCTTCAGAAGGCAGTGTTGAGCTGTGCTTCCCAAGTAACAGCAAACAACATTCTACCACCAATTTTATGTCCTTCATAAAAAACAAAGTAGAAGGTACTCAACAGTAACTTCTGAAACTTTAAGGTGGCTGGGTAGGGTATCCATTCTGTTATACTCTCAATTGGCAGTTCTCCTCAGAAATATGAATTATGGTTAAATACAATCCGTGCCAGCCAAAAAACACCCATCAAGATAAGCCAACAGAAGCCTTAGTCACAAAGAGGAACCCATCACCAGCCTCTCTGACCAAGAAACTAAAGAAATTCAAGACAGCTCAAGCAGCCAGAAGTCGAGTCCTCTCTCCTGGCACACTGGAGAACCAAAACAACCACTGAGTACATTGGATAGATGGTACCATCAGCAACAAGACTGGGCAAGACGCACCAAATTCAAAATCCATGAGGATGCTGGTGAAGTCACATCACAGGACTGCTGCGTGACAAGGGACCTGCGTTGGGTGCTTCTGCTCTCAAAGCCATCGATACACAGCTCAAGAACCTGCTAGCACGCTGCCACTGCAAACCTTTCCTTTCCTCCTCTGGGAACTCATCACCGACTTCTGACAAGCTTTTTCCACACGTGCAGAAAAAATGGGTTCTCAATTACAACTGTATTCACTTCAATAGCTTAAAGCTGAGGCACTAAATAGGAACTGGGAAAAAAAAAATATCATTTTTTCTAATAATTAGAAAAAAATTTAAAAAAAATCATTTATTCTCAAGTCTCAAAGGTCATAACGACCAGTAAAGCTAGACTGATGTATTAACAATTTTTCCATGTAAAACAACTGTTCTGATCTAATATTTAAGTACTTCAGTTCTACTTTAACAATACTTATCCTCTGCATTTTAATTAAGTTTCCATTTCTTTCCAAAAGCAGCTTGATGCATGGAAGAATAATTCAGTAGATAATGTCTTGCCAATTTTAAACATTATTAAAAAAAGATAGAAACATTAAGATGCAAGCGTTTAAATAATTACAGATCATATCAATTTAGTCAGGAAACATACCAAGCTTAGCAATAAAAGCTAAAATTAGCTGCAAAATAATATCACCAGACTAGAAAGCTCTAGAAAAATTACTAGAGTGTTCAAGCAAGACTGAAATTATTCAAATCTAAGATTCTTGCTTATTTAAATCAATCTGCCTGGGAGCCACACAAATTGTGGTGGTAAATTGATTTCCCTAGCGTCTGGTTCTCCTTTTATAAGAGCCACGACAAGAAAAAGGAAAAGACCAGAAAGACAGGATGAAAACAGCTGATTCACAACATCGTTAGGCATTCTACATTCAGACAGATTATACATCACAACATTAAACCAAGTTATAAATGTCTCAGCAAGTAAAGGCAGCTGGGCACAGTGACTCACGCCAGAGCTGCTAGGTGCAGCACTCAGCCGCAGACCTCAGCACCAGTATCAAAATCAGAAATGCCATTTTTCTTCTTGGAGACTCATGCAACGCAGCATGACTAACTCACTTTATTTTACCTTACTGCCTCATCTCTGCTATACTTCAGCAACGCGCACCTAGATTTTACACGTGCAAGTGTATGAACCAGATTTTCAGCAAAGCTACAGGATTAATGCCTTTACTGATGTGAAAAATACAGTAGTGCTTCATTCCTGCTTGGCCAAAAAGTAGAGTACGCCATTCAAAAGAAGTCTTATTGAAAAGCATGACATACTCGATTAAATAAACGCTTCAAGCATTTACCTAAAGAATTGTGCTGGTATAAATGGCAGCTTGTTTTTGAGCTTGACAGAGAAGCATGATAAAAAAATAAATCAAAAAACCATGAAGCAGCGTCACACAGCAGTTTCCAAGACTTACCCTTTGCTACGAGCTAACCACGCGGTCTTCAGCAAGAAAAAACAGTTGAGCTTTTCTTCAGGACCAAGTTTTTGCGCACACTGAATGAAAGTGATTGCTGTCTGTTCATTTCTCATAAGGGAGCTGCATTTCATACAAAAAGAGTGATCCAGAAACATTTACTGTACACATCTGCACCAATAAGGAAATGAGTCATCAACCCACTGGCAGGCCTGATTCATAGCACATGGTGCGCTCCGGCTATTTAGGAATCTGCGTACAAAACACAGGGGAAAGGCAGATGCAAGCCACAAGTCATTTTAAGAGACTACATATAAAACACCAACTAATCTAAATGCATTTTTTTTTCCTCCTTTGCTTGGGTGTAGTTTCTTCAAAAGCACAGGACCAGCATGGTATTGTATACAGCCACAGAACTTTTCACCTGGATGAATCAAAATGTTTTCTTTATATAACTGGAAGAAAAGCAAACTCTAATGTTTATTTCAACCCTGGATAAAATCACTTGGATTTCATTCAACAGAAAAATCAGCATGAATAAATCTTTACAGTCACTGCTACGGCAAGGTTTCCATGGGATTAGTAACAACCTACCAAATAAAAAAATTCTGCTTGCCTTCAGAACACGCAAACAAAAGCCTTGTTACAGGAGGAAACTAAGTACCTTTCTTTAGTTCACCACACTGATTAAAGAACTAAAACAAAGAAAACTGTACATACGTCATCTTATTTAAGCTCTGCACTTCCTCGTGAGGTCAGATATGGGTTTAAATGAACCTCGTTCCTGGGAGCATGCTTCTCCATAGGTACTGGTTTTCTCTGCCATAGAAGCTTGGCTTTTAATGCATTTTGTATTTTTGAGAGCTCCTTTCCAAAAAGCGCTAGTTTTTCAGCTTGAACTGCTCAGCTCAATAGCTATATAGAGCCATTAAGCCAAGCATTTTGCTTGAAAATTCTGACCATAATGGTAATTCAGAGGATTTAAAATGATACCACGGTAAGCAGCCAGATCAGTAACAGTTTCCCTTAAGCCAAATGAAAAAATACAGCTGACTAGTTTTACACAGATGAGCAACTTAAAAAAAAAAAAACAAAAAGACATGTTCGATGCTGGATTTTAAAAGTGAGCTTGAAGAGCTTTCTGGAAAGCAACATTAGTAGAAAGATGTCTTACTGGTATGCAGGAGAGCCAGACACCTGCCCGCAAATCCTTCCAATTACTGTTTCCATAACTCCTACTTAAAAAGCTATGAATAAAGACAAGCTGCAATTAAAAAGACTGAGCACACCTACAGCTTCTCTGCTAATAACAACAGAGAGAAAATAACGGGGGAGGGAGCGGGGAGCAAAGCAATAAGCTAGTCACTGCCACGCTACACCGCCGCTGCAGACAGCTCTGTACCAACACACCGCACACCGCTCCCCGCAGCACCACTGCCAGTATCACTGCTGAACAATTTTCACCTGTCAAAATACAGGAATGTCATTAACAATTCAACCGGTCTAGAAACGGCTGGT
Source organism: Burhinus bistriatus (assembly GCA_013397275.1). Lineage (NCBI taxonomy): Eukaryota > Metazoa > Chordata > Aves > Charadriiformes > Burhinidae > Burhinus > Burhinus bistriatus. The sequence continues at coordinate 55,846 of VYXH01007192.1, read as the reverse complement.
TCTTCCTCCTGTTTATTTCTGACAAACAGAATACAGACCTACAAGCCAGCCACCTGCACCAGCCAAGGCAGGCTGGAAGGGCTGCGGGCAAGTACACAGGCAGCACTACACCTTCTTCCTGATGTAACTTGAATTTTCAATTATACCTAAAAAGAGAACTTCAGAGTCTAAGTATTTAGTAGGCAACAACTGCCACTTGATGCAAAACACTTTAGTCTCTGGTCAATGGTTGTGGTCTGTGTGTAGTTATGCACCATTAACCTATTTGAAGCTACACACTAAAGCAAGGTTTCCTACCACCTGAAAGCCAGTTGTGACTGAAGAAATAAACATTACGTTATAAATCTCTGGTTTCTGCAGGCAGGCAAACGCCCAAGAGACAATACCTAGTTTCCAGGATCACTTCCAGTACGCTGATGGCAGAGCCCAGACAGTCCTCGCACAGAACCTGATAACACACGGAGATTGTTTTGTCCCAACCCCTATGCAGAATAAACGTTTTCCCCACCAGGTAACACTTGAGAAAAGGACTTGAAGAGTCTGATGTGTTCTTATCCAAGTGGCACAGGTTCACAATGTGGTTTGCATGTCCGCAATAAGGCAGTGGCATACTTCTGGGGACGTGCAGGGAAAAGCTGGCAGCAGGACCCTCAGGTAAGCAGTTGTCCACCTAGTGCAAGCATTTAAATCCCTTGCATGCAGATTTCTATCTGAATGGTAAGAAAAAAAATGTTGGGGCAGAGCAACTTTTGCAAAAACAAGGTGAGATCTGAATGCTTTAAGCACAGGTCAACACTGCAATGAAAACCACCTATTTTGCTATCCCGCAATGTCTTTCACTAGCCTTGAAGAGTTCTTGCTCAGGGTGAGAATTAACTCTGCTGGGTGAGAAAAATTTGTCAATCTCCATACAAAAGGAAAAGAAAACTTAAAAATCTACCCACCAGGTTACTAAATAATTTATCTGTGTATTTTAGGATTACTGTACAATACAGAGTAGAGAAGAGGCTGGAGATACGATTGTCCCATGACAATTGTCAATGGAAGATAAAACCCAGAATACCAGAGGTATTAGATGCATCAAACAGATCTCCATAAACAAGTCAGATATTTCCAAGTAACACAGAGAGGCAGGAGCACCCCAGTAGGTATGCATGAAAAAAAATAAAATACCTGGCACAGCAGCAACTGACACTACCTCTTATGAGACAGATACTACTTCATTTATTATTTTAAGTGAAAATTAAATCTTGGCAAAATATAAACTGAAAGCGAGCATTCAAAGCTTCAGTGGTAATTATTTAGGTAAGAGCCCAAACATGGCACAAGAGTTTGAGGCATCTAAAAAATGAGAGCAGATGGAGAAGGAACTCTCCAAAGCAAAATCTTCTCCAGCAACTATTCAGCATTCAGATGCAATCCTTAGGGGTTTTCCAACACCCTAATAAAGGGAAAGTTATTATGCACAGTTTTCTATAAACTACTTAGATGGTGCAATAAGGAAGAGATAGGACTTGCACAGTGAGAGCAAGAATCACAGAACAGTTGGAAGGGACCTTTAAAGGTAGTTGAAACTTTTTTTTTTTCCTTTGCATGCATTATCATCAGCTGCATTTTGAAAATATGTAGCTCTTGGTGAGTGCTAGGCTTGGTACTAACACGAGTGGTTCACTGCTCTTTGCCCAGACATTCATGGCAATATATTAACCTCCATCCTCATTGCCCTCGAAAACAAGAAGCAAGGACAGAGAAGCCTTAAAGCAAATTCAAAACTGCCGTGTTCAGACAATTTTCATTTAATCGCAGGCCAGGCATTCCAAAAGCAACATTATCAGGCTTCCTGAAGCCCGCCAGATTGAACTTAGTAAATTCAGGTTTACATTTCTAACTATAACATAACATCTCCCAGATCACCTGAGGCAACCAGATTAATAAGGATATTTTTATAATGGATAATCTAGCAAATTACCAAATTAGCCTTAACACTGAGATCAAGAAGAGAAGGTACTGTGGAATAACTTCAATTTTAACCTATTTCTGTACAAGAAACTTCTTTTGGTTTAGCTCATCTTTTTTCCAGGACAAACCCTAAAACAATTAACTCCAGAACAGAACACTCATGAAGTATTACAGATAACTAAGGTGGTGTAACTGTACTGCAAAGATCCCCCACTTTGACAAACACGTCGTCTTCACACCTCTCAAACTGCTGAAGCACTGACATTTATTTCACTGTCACTCACATTTAGCGGGGAGCAACAGAAGGTTCAGTACCACAATGAACAGAGGGGCAATACAATCAAGTGTCCACCTAACTCGTCTCTGTGATAAAGAGCTTTGCACTCCATCTGTATTACAAAGCAAAAGCTTTTTGTACTTTTTACGTCTATTTAAGTGACATCTATCAGAACTCAGGAAGCAGATGAACAGTTGGTGAATTATAACGCTCATCAGTTGAGGGTGAAGGAATCCAAAAAACACCCAATAAACCCTCCTTGCTTCCCTTAAGAACTTCTGTAAAGAGTTTTCTGCTAGTTTCTTGCTTTCCACTGAGCTGAAGCCTCCCACAACCACCTCTAAGGTCAGTGCTGCTGGGGGGAAGGATGACTCATGACAAATGCAAGATTAACTTAGGTCAACCTGAGCTATCATGGACCTGCTGCCCAAAAACCAATCCCCAGGCTCAGCTCAGCTCAACCGGAGAGCAGGCCAGAAGCGAGCAAAAAAGATATCTCTATCTTTTTCTCTACAGGACAAGTGAGATTATCGATCTGAAGTCCTCAGAGCAGTTCTTATGATAAGAAACCAAAGAAGGGCACAAACCTGTGAGGAAGTTAATGCTTGCAGGCTGACAGAACAGCTTGGCTAACTCTCAAAAGAGTAACTTTTATAAATAAAAAAATTCCCACTGTGCCAGAGCGGCTGCCAATTCTTCAGGCAAACTGAATGAGAAATGAATGAATTATAGTTTAATATCAGGAAATCTCAGGACTTATTCTGAAGTCTTCACCGTACTGCATACACCTTTCTGTGCTAGCTGCACTATGTTTCTCTAAAAAAAGAGAAAGAAAAGAACCTTTTTGTACAGGCAAAAAAGCTAGTTTGTTCCTGATCAGTTATATTTCTGACTACATTTTAGAGCTCAAGACTTGCAAACCTAGCATTTTGCAGGCAACCACCAAGTTGATAAGAGATGTGCAACAACCACAAGGGAGCCCCTACACCAAACCCAACTCAAACCGCTGGGAGAAAGGACGTTTTGCTCCAAGTAACCTCCCAAGCTTGTTACCACAAGCGCTAGCACCGTACTTTCCCCACAGATTCACACATTTACAAGTATTTTAAGACATATGAGGCTTCTGCCCATTTGAACTTGCAAATCTGCTTCTCAGAGTACAAGCAATGCTACCCTGTTTCAGTGATGACGGTCCAACCCCACGTCCTCAAGTAAACAATTGCTACTGCACAAGATGACCACAGTCTTCAGAAAACCAAGTTGTTCCACTTGTTCTTGCAATGCAAAACTGGGAAGAAAACATATTATTAAAGCATGTATTCTTCTCTCGTGCTTCCCAGTGAACTGTCCTTGACTGATCCCAGCCTCCCCATTCCCAAAAAAGAGCCAAACAGGGATAACCTGCCGAACACAGCATCCGCAGCAGTAGGCGGATGCGAGCTCCGTGGCTACAGAAATAAAAATTGTTTCTGCAAATCAAGACTAATTGTGGCTTGCTTTTAGGGAAGGGGGAGGTGGGTGCAACACGATTAGTCCGGTCTAAGGGGACAAACACTAACTCTGCTATTTTCAGCTCAGCAAGTTACCACAAGTGCTCAAGCTCAATTTCAGAACTGGAAGAAGAAATTCTGCATGGAAGTACCAAACATCTGGAATAGCAGATTTCCCTACATACCGCTTCAAAACCAGAGCAGACAATTGCCCAGACTTGACACTAAGGTTACTGACCTTCTGCAGTACGATACCCTCTAAAACACCCAGGTAGTTTCCCACACATTTCTGGAAGATTGCCTCCTTCAATGACCCTGCTGTGCAGTGGGAAACCTTGTCGGAACAAGCAAGGTCTTACTAAGGTCGATGGGGCTCACCGCTAGAAGCCAGTTTTTACTGCCCTTCAAGATAAGCAAATCGGAGTTAATCCATCAATTATTCGAACTGAAGACTTGATCCTTCTTCCTCATCTTCTATTTAAAGTTTTGGTGGAAGGAGGATTAGCAGAGTGAGGCTTTACACTGTAAAGACAGAAGAGCCAGGAAAGATGCGTGGCATTCAGGCTTTACGCAGCAGCACCCTAATGCAAGGCACTGATAGGTGGTTTGCTGAAATGCTTTAATTCTTGTAAGGCAGATTTACAGTCTCTTTCTGAAAAAAATGAAGTACAGTCTATGCAAGACCACTCCTGAATTTACAAGTCATTCATGCTGTTTTTTCAGCAGTCTTTCCTTTTAATCAGGGTCATTAACAGCTTCCATGCTAATTTGAGCTACAATTTTTTACAAAACTAATATTGTTACTATGCTGCCCCAACCTACTTTGCACAAAGTTTCCAGCAGATTCACTTCCAGCCACCTTTGCTGGTGCAGTTTAGTGCCATTTAGGAGTGACCACACACACTCCCACCATCTTCACCAGAGCCAGCTCGCAGGGGACCAGGTGAAAACGTGCTTCAGGAAGCCGAGCAAGCAGAGAGCTGACTCCATCTGCAATCAAACCGTTTTGGTTATTAACTCTTTGAACTGACTTACGCAGCTAAAAGTCGTTTTTCCTCCACTTTAAAATAGACATGATTTTGTTGGCAGTTCAATGTTTCAACATAATTCTCTTACAGAGCTTAAGTCTTAGTTGCGTTTTGGAGAAGAAAAGGGCTTTTCAGCACTTATTTGCTTCATTTTTTCCATTTTAAATTTGCTCAGTTTGCACAAAAGATCTTTCTCTTAATTGCCAGCACTAGAAACAAGCTGCGATCTGAAAATCAAGTGTGGTTTTATTGTACCTTATACAGCTTGAGCCAAAATGCGTTACTAAATCAGCTGTTACAATCATTGGTAATCGGGAATGTTGGCACAAAAACGCTGAAGAGGAAAGATAAGATGTTTTGTGACATCAAAATAAGCAGATGCCTCAAGGACAAAGGTATAACCTCACTTCTTGACCAGACCTTTACTAAATTAATCAACTCTATCTGTTAGATCAAAGCCGCTTTCTAAATATGAGTTGTACAGCAGCATTTAATGAAAAACTAAATTTTAAGTGATGACAAGCATTAATAAATACGCTAATTTCTTCATTTAGTTGGCATTTGTAACACTAGTATGAAGAAATAAGTTGCTTCACGGAACACTGCAATTCCTCCAGGGAAAATTTTGAAGCAGCTCATCTTGCCTGTGTCGCGACAGCCAGTTTTGGCGAGCCAGGCTGTAAATGCACTCAAATGACTCCCTACGAGGGGCAACGAGCATCAACATCACAAAATTAAAAACTGTTCTCTTTAAAGCGAGACAAAGGAGCCATTTGATAGCAGGTTGCAGTAGCTCTCTTCCTCCGCAGGGAACCCCTCTGCAGGCAGCAGCAAACACAAGGTAGACAGTGCTGGAGCTTTGAGCAGATGCCGGGGATTTCCCAGCCTAACACTTATTAGCACTTAGTATTTGCAAGCCCGATCTCCAGCACCAAGCAGTTAATTTGCATGTTAATTAGAAACAGGTCACCAGAAAACTGCACCAGACAACCTTTCTGTATTGACTAGAAAGGACAACGAAGCATTTCTGTGAAGTCTAGATTGCTTTTAAGGACATTTCCACCTGTCTGTGAGCCACCCAGAAGTTCACTGAAAACCAAGGTGCTCCTTTTGTCAACCAAGAGCATCCATTTCAATACATGCATATCTCAGATCACTAAAACTGGTTTAAGTTGAGGCATCTTTTGAGACTTGCAAACAAATCAGCAAGCCTGAGCAAAGCTAGAGAAAATAATGGCAAATGAGTCTAACCAGAAAGTCTCCTTTTACCACAGTACAAAATTAAAGAGAATCAAGTCTGAAAAAAAGTGGAGGTAAACAATGCCAGAGAAAGCTTAGCGACCGGTTAAATTTGTGCAGCTCTGAAGTCTGCATGTTCATCCAGTTCTGCTCGCTGGCCACATTCACTGGCAATGGCAGAATTATGAAGAGAGGAAGCAGCAAGGAAAGAAGGTGTTGTGGACATTTTAACTACCTGGAAACGCAGTCTGTAGCATCCTCTCTTTGAGCCTTCTTTTATACACTAATACGTACAGTATTATGCTTAAATCAAATGGCCCTTCAGCTTAGATTTAGGGGTCTTACGTTGCCAAGTCTAATAAAACTGAATTATTGCTGCTGTTTCTCATACATGAGACTCACTGGCACCTCAACGTTTGAGAATTCATTTCATTTTCTCCAGAACCTCCAAGATTGATCACTTGACGTTATTAGACAATAACCGCGCGGTTTGAAAACAGAGAGCAATACTATTACAGAGCTATACCTCAGTTTAACACTACATCCTATTTTCAATTTTCTGTTACTTTTGCAAATTCATAGGCAATGGACTTCATTTAAGACTTCCAGATGTTGAGCTTCACATACATTCTCCGTGTTTATAATAAGCATTCTTTTAAGTGAGAGAAACTTAAGAAGTCTTACGCCCAGCTCCTTGACCGTTTTGCCTGTGGGAGTTGCTAGATCTTGCCCACCACTTTGGAGACCAAACAAACTGAAGCGTGACAGTTCAATCTGGGCTTAAGGACCCCCTTGCTCCACCCTTTACACATCCCCTATCAATCACCAGCTCTTCGTTCACACCGGCACCCTGAATGCCATCACGAATGCAACTGTTTGAGGAGCTGCACTGCTCAAGTAAATGGTCGATCAAAGGTTTGGGTCCGCCCCGCATCCTCCACCTCAATCAGGAGTTCAGTTCACACCTCGGTCCTGCCAGCAACTCAGCCGGTGTAAGTGAGCACACAGCAACAAGCTGTGGCACAAGAGGCTCCTCCTAAACCAGCAACAGCAAATGTCAACACATTCTAGTTGAATGAACTAAAGCTCCAAAGATGCGGTCCAGGATATCCTTGCAGGAGAAGGTAAAGCTGCTGTGAGATCAAGAAAAGGATTTTGTATCATATCAGCTAGCTGCAAGATTCTCTTTGATTTTTAAGAAGCAACAGCTTTGGAACTACTTGCAGACAGCCTGCAAAGCAGTCTGCGTACAGCAACACATCCAGATATCTGATTTTAACACAGAATTAAGCAGATTTCTGAACGCAACCATCAACATACCAGGCTGTGGACCACCAGCTGTGTTGCCTCTTTAATAATACTTACATCAATGAATACAATTGCCAGTAGCTGACCCATTAAAAAACCTGAGTTTGTTTCAAGTACCTAAGAGGTTGAGGAAAACTTAAAATTCAATTATGTTCTTAGCCAGAGAAGTACAGGAAATTAACTAGTGAAGGATGAACACTCTGTACCATTACTGTGTTAACTCATCACTTTTGCTCCTAGGAAGTCTGAATGGCTGTCTCCACACATTTCTTAGGATGACATCAACCAGACACCTGATTTTTCACCAGCACAGCTGTGCCATTGGAAATCCAAGTAGACACCAAATGACACAGGGGAAAAATCCTTCAGCCAGTACACAGGATTCGCACTAGGAATTCAATCCAGTAAAACTACAGAAAGCGTTTGCCTATTCTCAAAAGATTTGCCAGTATATTTGAAGTCTTTGATATGATCCACAGTTGTACAGCAGTTTCTTTTCCTTCAGCACAGCCAGGAGAACCTAGGTGAAAAGGGTATTAACAAAAATATAATCAGTAAGCCCAGCGGTTAGAAGCCCTGCCCGTATTTGATCCCCACCTTCTTGCCAGAGATTAACTACAAGATTGCAGGAAAGAATCACCATGATTACAACCATTTATTGAAGCTGTTCAGTAAAGGCTCTGTAAAGGCCAAGAGCCAGATCGGCTATGCCTTGTATGAGCACAGAAAGCACTGAAGAGTGATAATTGCCAAATAATTATTTGTTAGACTTCTGCATATAAAAAAAAAAAGCTGTCTTCCACTGACCCGCTGTTAAGGTTAGATCTTGTCCTTTTATATCTACCACTGGATGAAAAGTTTCACTCCAGCTGATATCCCTTGCCCACCCCTGTCTTTTTATATCACTGCCTCAGGTCCTTTTTAGTACGGGAATGTGAGCTATCATCTGAAGCTATTCCTCAGAGCACACAGCGCTGACTTGCTAGTTAATTTTATCTCTAGTCATGCTTGAACAATCTCTCGATAACATAACAGGGATTTTTTCCTTTTTTAAACACAAGCTGTATCAACAATAAAACAAAGCAGACAAGAGTTAGGCACAAAAGCAACAACATTAAATGGATGATAAGAACATGGAAAGCGAACTCTACAATTACACTTTAGTGTAATAAAAATTCCAGCTTTCCCACTCATTTCTGAAGGGATATGGAGACCAAAGTTTGTTGGTTGTTCTTCAATCTTGTGACCTTTCTGAATACTTCAAGAAAACAGTATGCTAACACAACATGACACAACTGCTGCTGTCAAATAGCACAGGATGGAGGAGCTCAAATTTATGAAAAGGGTGTGTTCGGTTTTCTGTAAGAGGGTAAGAGCTGGATTCTGCCTCGAAGTCCCGTGATTTCTATGTTATCTCTTAACCCTGTTTCCTAACTGCCTGCTCCAGGGACTTCTCTCTTACAAACTTCCAGACCCAGCTGGGCTTTGGTTTCTCTGCCTGCAAATGACAGCATCCCTTCTCAGAGCTTCTACCAAGTTAACAAATTTTTGGGGTCTAATAAAAAAAGCTTTTAAGCAGACTGCTCATACCTCAGGAACCCGCTCCTCGAACTGCCTACCAGTTTCAATTCTGAAAAGCTCCCCGCCAAAGGATCTGTTCAGCCGGCCCATTAACCACTGAATCATTTCAGTGAGGGTTTATAATCTTCAGCAACATCTACAACTTGGGGCTTGCAGGTATTTTTAAGTTGCACTTAAAATGTTCGTTTATACAGAGAATGCTCTACTTGGGATTCCCTTAATGAGACCACTAGGCTCCCAACTTTCTTTTTATAAGGCACATGCTTCTCATACTCCTTTGCCACCCAAGTATAGGAAGAGGGCAAGCCTTCAGGTGGTACAGCATTAATGAATCTGACAGGCTGCCTAAAGCGTTCATGTGCACAGTCATTTCCTCGCTAACCAAGTCAAAGCAGGCTGCGCAGATACTTTTCCATTGATACAATCAGTGCTGCTACCGATGGAGACCAGAAGCTGCAATGGGTTTTGTATACACAAGAATAAAAGCCATCTGTCTGACAGACTTGGCACTTCTCACTGAATACGGCAAAGAATTCATGAAACAAAACTCAAGGAGATGGTGTTGCAGGCTGTTTGCTGAAAGGTTACCTTTCCTAACCTCGGTTATGCGTTCATTATCCATTTGCACACACACACACACAGTGATGTACTAACCATGAACACACAATGCAGTTTTGCAAATTAGCTCAATCAGAAAAGGCTAAACATATCCCAACTTCCTTAGGATGAACCAATTTAAAGACAGTACTTTATCCCTTAAGGGTGAGGCTGCCTGCCTGCTATTTTTATTTAATATTAATGTTGAGTCCGCTGAAATTCATACACAATATTCTGGAGAAAACCAAGTTTCTGAATCCTTATATAGGTCACTTTAAGAACATACATACACCGGCAAGTATTTACAAGAACTCCTTCCTCTTTTAGAAAACCACATACATCTGCCTTGTCTGATCTACACCAAGCATGTGAAACTGGTTCCAAGCCTAAAGCAAAAACCAGACCACATTAAAGCAACCCAAGTAATCATCCCACATATTTCAATACACTTATAAGCAAAGATTATTCCAAAAACTCATGCTCTCTCCTACTATTTGCTCTCTCAAGACTGTTCATTCATCTGTACTTCCCATCAAAAATTCACAATTAATACTCTTGGAAGTGCTTAAGTCTTCAGCTTTAACTTACAGACAGCCTCCAAATATATAAAGCCCTGGTGAACCAGAACTCTACAGTTGTTTTGATTATATGCAGAAGATTTTTTATATATATATATCTCTCAGGGTTTTTTAAAAAACAATCTGCAAGCAGTTTGAGGTCCCCTGGGTATTGATCAAGAACTTAAAAGAGTAATTAGCCAAGGTTCATTAAAACATGCCTCCATTAGCCTCCCTAGATATCTAATCTGAATTCATTTACACAGCCATGTGCCACAGGTGAAAAGTTTTAACCCCCTTAAGCCCAGTTTCCCATAATATGGACATCTTTTCCCATCAAGGCTTCACCAAGTCTTTGCTCTATTTCTATTACATAGAACTGAAGTATTTTCTCCTTCTGACTTTAGTATCAAGCTCCTCCAAAGGGTCTTGACTTGAAACTTCAGCCGCTGATATTTTACCTGGATGAGTTGATACTGTCCAAGTCTCTCCAAGGATGAGCCTATCTGGAGCAGGGACCACTGAAACACATGAAGCCACTCCTAAGCGTCACCATTCACAGCCAAACACGCTGAAACCAGTGCCCTTTTTCCCTGTACGAGAACTGCACTGTGTTTCATTTAGCCGCCCTGGCCACAGGAGCAGCAGCCTTTAGCACTGAAGCAGACAACTGTTAGAAACTTATTACTCCTAGATTTAATTTACTTCCATGAGTCAAATCAGTTCTCACTTCATCAACTGCCTAGACCTACAACTATCACCCATCACCGTGACTTATGTTAATAATATGCAGTGCATAACGGTAAGATCATGCCTCAGTTTTACTTCCCTACGTACGGATGTTTATGCTAACATGCTCTTTTAGAGCATATTTATCCCATCAGCTCCAAGGCTCTTAAGAAGAGTGCTGAGCACCTGAAGCAGCCTTACCTAGCCAGCAAGCCAGCTCACTTCAGCCTCTCCTGAAAACACTCTTCCAAGGAGTATCACAAAGCATGATGGAATAAAGCGAGACATGACTTTTCAGAGAATGCTCTCCCTTGAAGTACTCTGCTGAGGTTTTAATGCATCGTAGAGACAGCATAAAAAGCAGGACAAGAGCTAGATATCAAGGGTTGGCTGAGGCATGCGATCCTCCAGGGAACGCTGACCTTACAAACAAGGCATTTGTAAAAGCACAGAAAACCTTCAGGAAAGGTTCATTAGAAGCTTTTAATCATCTTCCCCTGACGCACGACAAACAAAACACTCGATTCAGAGAGGAAAAGCCTAAAATGTTCATATAATTAGCCCACACTATTACTGACACTATTGAATTCCACGGTGTGCAATGTTAACGAGGACAAACTAAATTTTCTATCACTTGAAACACATGCTATCCACTCCTCCCCCAAAACAGCGAAATACATCCCTGAGACAATCCCTTCTTCAAAAACGAGCCTTAAAACAGGAAAGCTCTGTAACCAAACAGCTTGGAAACAAATGAGGCAAATCAACTGCAGTAAGATCTTCGGGTGCAAGAGCTGCATCTAGTACTTGAAAGCTATAGCAAACATGCATCATTTTACCCAGAGAAATCACTCCTGAGAGGAGACCTGACCACTTCATCCAGAAAATGCTATGTTGGAACATTGCTGAAGAGAGACCAGACAGGCCAGCTTATTCCATAAGCAGAAGAGAAAGAGACTGTTAATAAAGAAATCCAAGGTAATGTTGTTTCCCCTTATGGGAAAAAGGAAATCCCCAATCCTCACGCAGTGATTCAGCTGTAGCTGTTGACATACCTCTAGCATGTATTCCCCACCTGCAGTAGACCTTGCCACTCAGTCAGATGGGCCAACATGCCCCTTCACACCATTCCACAGGCAAAGCCACTGCCTCTCATCAGTGATGGCACTGCCCCAAATTTACAGCATGAACTATTTGAAACACCCACTAAAAATCACCATCTGGGACCTCAATACTAAGTAAATGGTCAAACAGTCTAAATGAAGTCAACTGGGGAGTCTTTTTTTTTAAAAAAAAGAAAAAAACCAAAACACAGATTACTCACAATTTGTTAAATGTTTCAGAGAGACAATTTCAGTTTAGGTTCACTAGGACATTTTGTAAAAATTCAAACACCTTATAAAAAATAAGGCCCCAATCACATAGGTAACAAGTAGTCAGCTATGACAGGTCCATGTAAGAGGTATGTATCATTTTAGTTCTGCACTCCATTTAGTTAAACTTGAACAAGCCTGACACATGCCAAGATTTAAAGCTATTAAGCTTAATTTTACATTTAGAGCCCACACACCCTAACCAAGCAACCAAGCTCTAAACACAAAGCAAGCCTGAGGAGCTAGAAGTGCAGTCCCCCTGCTCCCTTTACCCCAAGCCGTTTCAGAATATGTGATGTCATGTTATTCAAACGCTAGTGTGACCAACAGGCCTCCCTCTCCATGGAGGAAGGGTTATTTTGATAACTTTTATCTCTTGTTTTCCTCAATGAGCACTTTTTTCTCAGCAGTGAGGGGTGAGTTTCATTGATAAAACTACCAAACTGTGTCCACAGTCTTACAGCCAAAGGAAAGACACAACACTGCAATATTCCCGAAGTCTGGAGTGGTATTCATCACACACCCATCTCGGGCTCTTACACTCTTGAGCAGACCTTCAGCTTGTTGCAGATCACATGCGACTTTGTCAACATGTGTGAGAAACTTAAGAAACATCATCTAAAGAATCTGCAGACAAGCCACCTGTGCCCCTTCCCTCCTCCACAGCTGCTCCCAGGGGCTCTGTCACATTAAAAGGAGGAGTTCTAGTTTTCGTGAAGGATGGCTGCCTATGGCAATCAAACCCCAAATATTTACCAGGCACATGAATATCAAATCTAAGCACAAATACACTCTTCAGGGCAGTAATATTCTACTCCAGACCACACTTGTCTTTGACAAGAGCCTCAGGCATTCTGCTACAGAAATAGCATATTGCTGCTGCTGTAGTCCTAGAATTCCTTTTGGACTAAAACAAGTTGCAAATCTGCTCCAAAAGAAGGATGAAGCAACATTTCAATCCCACACAATGTTTTTAAGACTCCAAGATGCTACAGGCAAATGCAACTCTTCCATATTTTCCACAAAGCACCTTCCATGGATTAGAGCTAGCAACAGACGGTAAGAAAGGACGCGAAACACCAAGTAACTCGGATCTACAGCCAGTGCACTGTTATCTTTTGGTACAGCAAGTCTTGCCAGTAAGTGTTAAACGTGTTTTGGATTTTTTTTTGGTAAGGAAGAACAAACATATAGCTATGTCTCATTCACTTGAGAGACTAATTTTAAAAAAGTAAGAAATTTGCTCACCATTAAGAGCTGCTACTCATTCCCAAGATTATACAGGCAAAGCTTAAGTGTTATGGAACACAATGCCGAAAAGCAAAAAAAAATGACACCTCACCTCCGTTCACGGCACCAAGACAGACTCACTGTTTTGCCCACGCTTTCAGCCTGTGTACTATTCTACTGTTGCCAAGTACTGTAGCTGAGGAAACTAAAGCAGAGTTATTTTAACTAGCAGCTCCCAAAATGACGCAGCACCATAACACAGCTCCAGCCCAGAGTGTCATCAACCTCAGATACCTGTCAGATTTACAGTACCTTTTTCAGCTCGGACAGCCAGACACGGGAAAGAACAAATGTGAGCAACCCAGTAAGACAAAAAACAAGACAAAGCTGCAAATTAAGAGCGTATCCATGGGGGCAACTCTACAAGAACAACAATTCATGTGTAAGAAGTTCTTCTCCCCCTTGCACCAGGGCTGTAGCAGTCCTTAGAATAAGATGCAAGAAGTGTTTTACTCAGGTGGCTACCTGGAACACCAGGATAGAAAGTATTTCTATCCTTTCCAAGTCACTGTTATTCTGGAAGATTCATCTGATCATGTACCTCTTCCAGGGAAAGGCAGCATCCTTCTACTGTTATCACATCCAAACAAAAACATCAAAGCTTCAAGATAAATGCTTCCATGGCCAAAATCCCAGCGGTATGCCATGTGATGCAAGAATAAGTTCCAATAGATATCTCTTATTTGCTTCTCTATGAAATCAATCATTTGAATACATAGCTACTGTATTCACCATCATCAGGCCAATTCCGTGATTTTTATCAGTATCATGGAATATTACAGTCTATTTCTAGGAAAACAAGTACTTTCCATACAAAAGCAAGCTCCTGTACCTTGACGGACTTAAGAAAGATGCCTCGGCTAGCATAGCTTTATTTTGACATTTGAATAATAACAGATATAAAAAATTCCATGTTGAAAAAAAAAACCAAACCAAAACAAAAACAAACAAACAAAAAAACCCAAACCAAACCAAACTAAGAAGAGCATCCATCTTAGCTATTAAGGAAGTCTACATGCCCAGAGGCTCAGCACAAGCCTAGTGCTCCAGTATCCCAGGAGAAGTTAGAGTCCCTGCTGGGAAACAGTGGCAAACAGCACTGCCTGCCTGAGACTGGATCCTCTCAGCTTCTGCACATCAGCTTCTAGAACCCCAGAGGAGAATAACCCTGATGTCATCGTCCTTCCCTTCATTTCCAGGTGGGAAAGTGGCTGTGGTGTTCAATTCTCCATGTTCGCATATAAAGATGCTGATCTACTTACAACCCACGTGGCTCACGTCAATATGGTTTCAGATTCACCAGTGTACACAGAAGGAATCTCACTACTGAAGTCCTGGATTCACATCTGCTCACGTAACAAAACATATCTAAAGTAGTGCTACCGAGGAACAGGACCCAAATTGATGAACTTATTGTAGATGGCAAAACAAAACAATGAGCTCTGTAAATACAGAGGCAAACAGCACTGTACTCATAGTGCCCAAATTTTACTCATGTGCAATGTTTTGACAGCTCTGAGGCATTGAGATACCTTTCAAAGATGACCTCTTGATTCACTTTATTTTATGGCTTTTAATGCTATGAAAAGCACACAACATACAAACAAAAACTTACAGAAAGCCACGCCAGACCTCAAAAGTGCTGTTCAGAAGTCATTTCAGCAACACGGTTCCCAAGGTACTGAATTCTAATATGAGACAGACTCCACAATTTTATTTTAAATGATTCCTGAGAACAAAAGTTCAGTTGGGAAGGACTCTTCTGGCCCAACTTAAGATCAGAATAATCATGGTATATGAAATAATACTCTGCCTTAAACTTGAGGCAATAAAGTTTAATACCTAACAGGCTATAAGCTATTCTGCTACCTTGCTTTTAACATCCTCCTTTTNCCCCCCCAAGCCAAAAGTCTTGTCTCCAAAACAGAATCCCAGTTCCAAACTATTGGTCCCACTAGGTAATGCAGAAGTGATTACAGTCAGAGATCAAACTCCATCTCCCAACAGACCAAAGATCCCTTTAAGATGGCAACAACGTGCTGCCATGTTATTTAAAGTTATTCATGATGTACAACTCTAAGCTGTAGGAAGGTTCTTACCTATTTCCATTGGCCCTAAGCCACTTCAGACAACAAACTGGCTAACACGCATGTGATGAGCCAATAAACAGCAGGTAAAGTGACTGGAGCACTGATTCTGACCTTCTCTTAAGTACACAACAGAGAAATCCAGGTTGAATACTCCTCCCAACACCACACAGCCTACCTGAGCTCTCCAGTATTCTTACAAAGTTTTCAGCAAATGCCTTTTGCAAGACAACATTTCTTAAATAATCTTTGAGGACATCACAAAGTCATGATGGGTTTCACTGGACTGTCTCAAGGGAGGAAGGTATTTGGGGAAATTACTTTGGGAAGAGCTGACATACAAAGAGAAGAATTTAAATTCCATCATCACTCTCCCTAGCAGAACAAGTTTAGACTACCATTTTATACAACAGGAGGCTGGACAAGTTCACAAATGCCTGGAGGACGGGAGGGAAACAAAAAACCCTGTAGTTTATGGCTTGTTGTATGCTTTTGCCTTTGTGTAGGCCTTACCAACAAGCTGCTCATAGAAAGGAAGCCAATATAGCCTCAGAGCATGTGAAAGGGGTTTGATGTGGACAAGCTCAAGCCACAGGGCCGAGTACCTGAGCTAGAACAAACTGTGTTACTCCAGGGAAGTCTGCCCTATACACTGCTGCTGTGTCTGCAGTCAGAGATGAGAGTACGATCAGCGATGGTTCACTGTACGTTCGGTGCCTGCTAAAGCACAGGTCATGAAGCAAAAATATGAAACACAGCAAGGCTTTGTTTGCATTCTGCAAGGGAAGTGCAGAATCACACAGCTCCTACAACTAGTATTTTGCACATATACATCTAATTAAGGCTATTAAGAATAACATTAGAATGAGCATACACCTTTAGAGCTGTGAATCAGTTGAGGGAAAAGTACGTTCCCTAGTACCACGCCTTCCCAGGTGATGATGTTATCTGTTATCATTGGGATTCCTAGAGATAGGACAAGCATTTGCCATGAAAGTCCCATTCGAGTATTCAGTTTAATGAAAATGCAGGGAAGACTTACACCATAAACTAGTGTTTCAGCTTTTTCTTTTTTGGCTTTAAAAAAAAAAACATTTTGCTTCATACGACTAATCAGAAACAAAGTAAGTGAAGATGGCTGCTGATTGCTGCCTGAAAGCCTTCAGTTAAAAAAAATAAGCAACGTTACTACCTTTACAAGATCTTTGACTTCTGCTGCAGATAGTGACTCAAACAGTTCTGTGTTTTCTAGCAGCAACTGCTGTGAAGTATTTTCTAACCTGTACTTCCCTCCAGTAAGTACTGACCTGTTATCCTGCAGAATCCTTGCCTGAGAAGCAGACAGTTGCAGAAAATTCACCTCAGTGTTTTAAGCAGAAAAAAAATAAATCATTAAGGTTGCCAGAAGAAATCTCCCATTCAAACCACACTTTACAGCATATGGAGTTTGTCCAGTTCCACAGTGACTAAAAAGATTTTCCTGTATGTTGTTCTACACTACTTATTAAGAATGCAGTCCCAGTTGCCAACTACAACACGCAACTCAGACTTTTCCACACTTCTTTAATGATGCTAGCTGCAACATATGTACGTTACTGAAAAGCAGACTGAACTTTTGGTCTGAAGACTGGCAGCAACAAAGACTCCACCAGCTACTTGTTGCTTACGCAGAGTTGACTCTACAGACTTCAGTAAGATAAAGACAGATGTCATCATGAACTTTAATAGCTGTGTTACGGTGAGAGCCTCAGCATCTCACCCCTCACGTATCTCAAATAGTGAAGCACCAAAAATAAAGTGCTCGTAGCATCAGTTCAAAAGTAACAATCAAAGAAGGCAGAAGAGTCAACACAACGTCATACATGAACAGCAATATAAAATGCTTGACAAATAAAACTCATCGTCAACAGTTCTCTCCACCTGCATTTACTCAGGACCTTGTATCAATGGAGACCAGATTTGGACTAGCCTGTCTGAAAGCAACAGTAAGAGGCTGACACTAATATCGATTTAAATCACCACGAACATGGTTGAAGAATGGCAGCCTCATGAACGATTGATGTTGTAAATTATGACAACTGTGGTGTTGCAGTGATTTTACTTGAAGGTGGTTAGCTTTTCTGATTTTATGACATATGTAGACAGGCCCCTCAGACATCAACATAAGCAAAAAATCAATTTGATAATGAAAGGGCTTACTGTAAGCTTCTTCCAGATCTTATTTCAACTCAGCCAAGAACAGCGTAACAAAAGTTGACTCAGCTCAAATCAAGCCCAGACTGTTACAGAAAGTCTACAAGCCAAGCAGGTTTTGGGTTTTGGCTGCTTTTTTTTTTTTTACTCTATCAAAACTTTTTGTAGGGCAGTTACTTCAACACTGAAAAGGATGCATGCTCTGCCGAGTTTGCTTTGCAGTTCACTTTACCCTACACTAACAAGACACTCTAGAAAAGAAACTCTCAATTAGCAAACTACTGAGCACGATGAAGGCTGGTGAGCCTCCTGCTACGACTCAAGAGATCTAGACAGCAAACTTGCCAACAGATTAAGCCAGGCATTATTTTTTTGAACAAAAGACAGCACATTTGCCTGAATGATTTTGCATAGCAGGGCTAGAATAGCTATTTGTTATTAACCTACCCTGTTACATATAAGTACTTAATTATATCAACATAACCAGCTGCATTCTCCAGAAGAGACTCAGAACTCCTGAGAATCAAATAAAGAAACTACAAGAAGTTTTTCACAGACAAGCACACAGTTCTACCACTAGCTGCAAAAGAGTAAAATACTTCAGGCACGCAGAGAAACCATAGATACTTAGTACATTAAATACCACTTTTTTGTCACCTCAGCAGTTCTTACCCATTGTTTCAGGCAAAGATGCAAATAATAACAAACGCAGCAAACAAACATTCCTGTCCTGCATGATAAATGTTCATTTGTCCCTACGGTGTTACCTGGAAAGAGCGGTATTAGATACGTACCACTAGTCTTAAGCCACGGGACTGACAATAATAAAGGCATCAAATGTACAGTGTGAGTTCAGGCAAAATTTTAGACATTACAATGAAGTAATGCAATCTAATGCAAACGCATGAAATCTAAGCTCACAAAGCTGTTAAGAGCTACAAGATACACTTATCTAAAGGAGAAAAATAAACTAAACTCAAGCACTACACGCCCAAAAAGACAGCATGGAGAAAACAGACAACTCTCTAACTGCTGAAGGAAATTCCTCAGCTCGGAGCTGCAGACATGCAGACATCAGCATGCCAGGACACAGGTTTTATGAATGCCACCTCTGCTCAGAAGAACAGTATGAGTTTTCATCCGCCGTCTTGGTGAAGAGAGGTTGCGATTACGCTACAAGCTGGTACCGGGGGAAGGAAAGAATCTCTGCTCCTCACCTAACACAGTGCTATGGATATTGCAAAGCTAAACGTCCAGAAAACAGAAGTCTCCCATGATGGCAAAAAATGGTCAGCTAACAGAACTGAAATTTTTTAATACCATAGTGACCAACTTCACAGACCTTAAAACTAGATTAGTCAGAAGATCAAAAAATTACTTTGAGGCAAGATTTCAAATAAAAAGGCAATTACCTAGACCTTTCATTCATCCAGTTCTTTGGGGTTTATTATTAGGAAGAATAACTGCAAAGCTTTTTCAAAAGTAAGCGTACATTTTCCAAAGACCAAAACAAGCCGAGTCCACCGAGAAAGTGGTGCTCGCATGCAGGAAAACTACACTACAAAGAATATCTAGATATTATGTCTATATTAGAAAATAAAGATGGCACATAATTTGCCTAGAATAATCTTTACGCAAATCATTCCTTTCCAACCATGACAACCCAAAGCAGCACCAGAGCTAGAGATCTCTCCTTTCCCCAACGTGAAGGAGGAGAGGATGCAAGCAGGGAGAACAGTCTAGCTGTACCTGCCCACTGTCACAACTGACCCAGTCTTTGCTTTTCGATATATCCAGTTATTTGGCTCAGTAAATCACCTCCCCATAACCAGACCTCTGCATAACATCCTCAGTTCATCCTGAGCCAAGCTCAGACTGCACAGCCTGCATCAAACTTTACTTTTTCCCTTGTATTTCTGTTCCTTTTCTCCTTGGTATTCAGAGCTGCAGTAGGCCAGGAGTGCCAGCTCACAAGAGAAAAGAGACTTGTAAAAGAATCCCTTTTATTGAGCCAAACTGATACATAACCAGCTACCACAAGTATCAGCATGCCAAGAACAGCACAAAACTAAAAGAACACCCCACCCCAAAACCCACAAAAATAAGTCTCTCATATCAGCAGAAGTACAGTGACTGTTAAGATCGCTAAGGATAGGGAACACTAAGAACCTGTGCTTAATGCTCTGTTCACAAGACAGTAAGTCCAGGACCTCGCAGGAGAGAGACAATCTTACTCTCTAGTTAGCTCACACACGGCCTCAGGAAGATGAAAAGGGTACTTTTAAACATCGACGAAGCCAAAGGCTGATGCCAAAGTAAGTAACCCAAACACAAATCAGACTTTTAAAGTGTATTTAGAATTTTACTTTAAGATTTAACTACAAAAGCCAGGAGGAAATTGGGCTTACACTGTCTGAACACAAGGAAAAACAAGAACTTCAGAACAAAGATGTGGTTAATCTCAGTTAAGAAGCCAAGCCCCAGGAGAAAAAGCTTCAGAGAGCATTCCAGCCTTGTCTCCATCATTTTCTTTTGTTGTTGATCATACAGTTTTTTCAAAACTTAATCACCTCAGTCCCTTCCTCCTAGTCCAATCATTCCCTTCCACTGACTTTGATAAAGCCATCTTCCACTTTATACATTTTAGAAGCAGGAGGGACCAGTCATGACCATTCAAATTAATGTGCATCTACCATAAACCACAGTAAATTCTTCATTAAATTCAGTTTGAGACAGAATGATATCTGGAAATTTCTAATACAGATGCACAGTGTTCAACTCACACACTCAAGCATCCAGTTACAGTCCAATAATGAACTCAATCTCTTAAAACTGCTATGCATTTTTACTTTAAGTTAGCTCAACTTCAAATATAGACAAGAATTCTCTTTTTTTTTTTTTTTCTTACGGATGTAAAAGTTCCTAAACTCCCGTGGCCTGTACTTTGAACCATCACCAGGTCAATATTCCTTAGAAAAAAGGGAAGGTCTAAGCAAAGCCCTTGGCAAGGCTTAAGGTACATTTTCCAGGTTTCTGATCACTGCCTTTAAAAAAAACAAATCCCTTTGCGTGTTGATATCTGAACCAGATAATAACGCTGTAGGCACTGTAAAAGCATCACCGGAATACTAACTGCCTACTGCTTTGCAATAGTAATGATCAGAGAACCAGAACAGCCTCCATCCCACAGCTATGTACTTACCATCCTGAGAAAGAGGCAGTTCCCATTCAAGAGAGCTCACCCGAAAGCCAGGGAGAATGCCTAGAGGTTTTGTGGGCCAACTCAGTAAACAGCGTCTTCACTATTTGCATTTCCTAAAGACTAGCTATGTTTAATCCACAGCCCTCAATTACTTACAGCGCTGGACTGGTAAACAGTAATTTGCTGCCGCAACCCAGACATCTCAAATGCCAGCCTCCACTTCTGCAAGGGAAAGCTGTGAGAGACGGAAATAACATGCGTACGTGCTCAAATATGAGATAATGCCGCATATGGAGTCAAAACAAAACCTCTGGCCTTCAACTCAATAAATTACAGAGATAAAAAGGGGAAAAAATTAAAATCAATGAAGCTACAGTAACAGATCACACTTATCCACCCCTGTGCAACCAAGAAGCTTCAGGGAGGCCTTCACATTCCTAGTCCCTTTACCAAGAAAGTAGAAAAAACAGAGAACAAGCCCAGAGACTGAGCACACGTGACTGTTCCTACAACAACAGTATTACCAAAAGAGATGAAGACTCCAAGCATGCATTATTGTCTGGTTTCTCTTTTCCATCTACAATTTTAAACTTAGGTAATTTCACTGGCACTATCTTATCAGACTACTTAAGGAGCTCAGGTACATAGTGAGGAATAAAACATTTATATGGAAGAAATGTGCCAGTTCCAATCCGCCAAACATGACACGCTTCCTAGTCTATAAGTCACAGCAAATGAATTTTCTGGCCTTTTACACTGACTATGCATCCGAAATAACAGAAAAATCCTATTCTTAAAACACACAGCTTTTAAGATGAAATTGTTTTGTTCTTAACCCAATCCCCAACATTGAGAGCCTTATTTTTCCCAGAGAGTGGAGCATTCCAGCTCAATTATACCATTCCTGCCATAAAGGTGCTACCACAGAAACAGAACCATTCAGGATGAAGAAAGCAGTGGGAGGCCAAAACTTTGATCTCCTATCCCAATTTAACCACGACCATTTGATCTTAGAAAAATTATTTAGCCTGTAATGCATTAGCATTATATAGATGGATACAATGCCTTAAATATTGCATAATCTTTACAAATGCAAGGCAAGCAAAGCTCAACAATTATGACATCAAGTTAATTCACTGATTAATCAAACCTAGGGTATGTTTTAACATTAAAATTATGCTCACTAATAAGCCAGAAAAGAGAGCTACACTGGTTATTTTCATACCTGCTGTTTCCTACCTCAAATGCAACAACTCAGTCATGCTTTAAATACAAATCATCATTAATCATGCAAAATTTTTACCTAGCAAATATATTAATATTTCATGGGTTTATTTATACTATAACCACCACGAAAATTAGTTTAATAGGCAGCCCGTAAAAAAGGGATTAAAGGCTGCAGTCTATGTTGAGTGAAATGCAAGCTCTGAAGTCCCTCTAGAAACAGGCTAGCAACCAGAATGGTTTCAGAAGAAACCACTTTAAAAAATGTTTTTTTGAGAAACAGAAGTATACACCACCCCATTCAACTTTATGCCAAGATATAAAAAGAGTTATTTGGATAACAATGAAAACATCAATGACAACATGTAAGTGACTCAAAATAGTAACATATCTAGTGCACAAGTAATTTTAACTAGAAGGAAATTAATTCATCTGGAAAATGCACCAAAACATGTGTTTGATTCTGTTTTCTGAATACAGTCAAAGATGTTTAAGCTGACTAGTTATGACCACTACCTCCTCCAATTAAGGAGCAGCTCTCCCATTCTCCTATGACGAAAGGAAAGCAGAAAAGCCTGATTGTCCCTTGATTTCTATATTTCAGAAGAGTTTTGCACCTGCAGAAGCGGACTCTGCACTACATCAATTAAGCATTTCATTGACTCGGTGGAAACTCAGTGGTAAATTATTTGATATCAGTCTAGGGGTCTGACTTTTTAAAAAAGAATTCTAAAAATATGCAGTGCTTAAGTACCTGTGTTGATAATACTTTAAAGTTGACAGTCTACAAGTAACCTTTCAAAACCAAAACTTTAGAATTTAGGATTTTGGTATTTGGTTGGGTTTTGTTTGGGTTTTTTGGGGGTTGTTTTTTTTTGTTTGTGTATTGGTTTTTGGTTGGTTTTTTTGTTTGGTTGGTTGGTTTTGTTTTTTTTTTTTTTTTTACTTTTACTGTTTTCTCTTGTTTTAAACTACCCTTGCTGGATATTTATGTTAGAAAGCTTCTCTCAACATTCACCTCACAAGATAGGCGAACTACCCAGCAAAAACAAGAGAGGACTTACTTTAAAGACATCCATGGTAACAAATCAGCAGGTACTGAAATAATGTGATTGCATTCACACTGGCTAACAAAACAAGGACATCTCTTCTTTCCTCTAGAGTTTATGGACTCAAAGGAAAGGTTTCAAGTAGTTTTTCCCCCTGATTATTTAAATTTAAAAAGTGTCCTAGCTTTTCCATACTGCACTAGGAAGAAAAATTAACTGATAATCTTAACAGCTCTTAGTAAGGCTCCCAGCTTCAAATTGAAATTTTTCCACTTTAGAGAAATATTTGTTATGAGAAAAATAAGATCATCTTAAACACCTATGGAAAAAAGGCTGAAAAAGCAGCCTAACTGCATCTAAAAAATCTTATCTGCTACTTGTAGCAAAACAGTGTCCAAATACTGTCCTTACTGATGCTATCACACACACAGCAACCCCCCCCAAAACTTCCATCTACTATAGCCCAACGTTTTTTTTAATGGGCTTGCATGACTTAGTTCCTCACCCATTTTAAAATGTAATTGCCACTTTTCTAGTATTGTCCAAACAAGCTGTCAGATGCTCTAGGATCAAAATTAAAAGTTATGTCAACAACAGTTAACAGCCAATATGTCACTTACTTCCTCTGCTGTCACCTCCAATGCAAAGGAAACGTCTGAGACAACATCTGACCCTGGTCCATATCACTCGATGTGCCACCCAATGTTTGCAACTCGTGACTTTTACTCAGAGCCTAAGTAACAACTGTTAAACAGTAGGGATATGCAGAAGTCAGTTACTTTAATTAATTTCTCTGAGCAGCACTCTGGGAAGTCCTTTTTACGTCAGGATACAGCCCATCACATCTGTGTTACGAACTGTTGAGTCTAAGACCAGCTGACAGGGTCCTTACAGGCTGACAGACAAATAAGGGCAAGGCTGCAGGCGGACACCTTAGGAGAGAAAACTCAATCCAGCACAACCCCGAGATGTCCTATCAATGCCTGGGATGTCACCCCAGGAAAAGATTCACTTTCAGCACTGGATATCAGACAGCATTAGAACTAGACAGGACGAAGAGCCAGCAAACTACTGACAAGGCTGGCTTTGCAAGTGGAAAAGGAAAACAACAAGCAAGACATAGCATTCAAAAGAGAGTGGAGTTTTCACGAGATGTGCAGAACCAACGTCAGGGCTTGTACTTGCTGAAAATAAAGTGTGATACACGGCACCCCTTCATCTTTTGCTTCTCCCTGCACACCCTTGTGCCCTAGCCCTTCATTCACCCCCCTCTGTGAGCCCGTTAACTCAGAAAAATGACAAAACTATTCTAGCAGAAAGCTGATAAACTAGATGATAAAAAGGTCCACCTCACTAAAATGGCAGAAAACCAATAAGGACTGGAACTATGAAAAAGGAAGGGAGGGGCCACAAAACTGGAAGGAAAGGAACAACAAGAGGTTGCCTTTTTGGCAGGCTGGTAGCTTGTGAGCCACCTCCTGTGAGCGCAGCTTCTGAGATGGTCTCAGAGAGGGTGCCTCCTTCTCAGGGGGTCCAAAAGGTCCCAGGCAGGTGGAAGAATAAATAAGGGACAAGTTATTTGTATAGCAAATTGCAGTGCGTTTTAGAACTGTGATAGATGTTGCATCAGGATTCGTTTAACAAGTCTGCCATAAGTGTCTTACTGAACTACCTGCCCAAAACTAAAACATGAAATTAGATAAAAATATAAATTATTTTTGCATTTTAAGCAAGGAAGTTATCATTGACAGTTACTGGTTCAAGACTCCCCTTGATGAGAGTAACCATAAAGTCACTGCCATCTGCTGTCTCAGCAAGGACGGATGAGAAACGAGCACAGGTTTTTCCTGACTGCATTTTCACTTGATAAAACACCATTAAAACCGACCCAGCTGGCCATTCCTGGACTTCACGGCAGAGAAACCAAGAACTAAACAGACCTCGACACCAAATCAGCTCAAAGACGCTTCCCCCTTCTTCAAACTGAGCACGAACCACCAAGGAATGAATGAAAGGATGGGGCTAGAAAAGACCCCGAGGTGGCAACTCATTTTGTTCTCTTCAGTTAAGACTTGAACCACGCACAGCAGGTTGTCTGGGAACAACAGATTGCCCAGCCAACCTCCCTGCCTAAACTAAGCCGGATCTAGAGACTGCGGATCTAGTTTCATACAGGCACAAACAAGCACTGGGAAACCAACCACCGCTGCAGCTGAGCTCTACTCCAAGGCGGGACTCTGAACCTGAAAAAAAGTCTTCTCGGGTCGCTACCACCCGGGCAGGGCTCTCCCCAGACCTCTGCGAGCAGCACAACCCTGTAAGGCACCAAAACCAAACCAAAGCCATCCCACCGAGACCTCTCCCTCCCAGGAGGGCGCTGCCAGGGCGGCAAAGCAGAGTCCAGGAGCGCACATGAAGACGGGTGCCCCCCCTCCGCCCCTCACCGGCCCCCTCACACGAAGCCACCGCAGCGGCGGGGGCGCAGCGCGGGAAGCGCGGCCGGCGCCGGCCTGCAGGCAAACCCCGCTTTTTACAACCAAAATCCTGAGGTAAATAAAGAAGGGCGGCGCGGGTCGGGCTGGCTCCGCTGCGGAGCGGCGGGTGGCGCGGAGCCCCGCTCTTTGTTCGCCGCCGCGGGTAGGCCCGGCCCGGCCCGGCGCCCGGCCCTCACCTCGCGGACGTCCTGCAGGCACTCGAGGACGGCGAGGTTGTTGGCCCAGCTGTGCTTGGAGCAGAGCCGCACCACGTCCTCCCGGCACACCGCCTCCTCCGACAGCTTCCACCCGCTGCCCGAGCCCCCGCCGCCGCTGCGGGAAACCCGCGGGCCCGCCCCGCCCGGCCCCACTGCCTGCCCCGCTAGGGGCGGGCTGCCGCCAGCGGCGGGGCCCCCGGGAGGAAGGCCGCTAGCCGCCGGCCGCGCCGCCAGCGCCAGGAGCAGGAGGAGCGTCGGGCCCGGGCAGCGGCTCCGGACACGTCCGCACGGCGCCATCTTGGATCCGCCACCCCCGGCGCTACGGCCCGCCCACCCAGCGGCACGCACGCCGTATGCAAATGAGCGCGCCGACTGACGTCACAGCGCCTCGCCCTTTCCGCTGACCACGCCCCTTTTCGGGAGAATGGGCGGGGTTTATCCTGGCCCCGCCCTCAGCGCCCGCCGTGGCTCCGCCCCGCTCGTCGTCGCCTCAAGAGGTCGAGGCGCCATCATGGCCCCCGGCGCCATTACAGTCCCCAGCCCCCATCGCAGGCTTACTTTAACATCCTGGCTCCGCTGCGGAATCACGGCCCCACGGTGGCCCCCACAGCCCATCTACCATGCAGGATGGTGGCAGGGGACACAAGGAGCCATGCTCCCAGCACACTCACACCTCTAGTTAGGCGACCCAGCCCCACGCCTCCCATGGCAGGTATCCAGACCCTGTGGCCAGTTTTTGCCCCAAGTCTTTCAGTTCCCACCCATGAAATGAAGCTCGCAGTGCCATCCTCAGAGGGGCAGTGGGGAGAGTTGTGAAAAGCCTGAGGAGCTCTTGGCTGCCCCGGTGATGGAGGGCGTAGGAAGGACCGTGAGGAAATGGCGCTCAGAGCAGGGCTGGACTAACAGAAAACCTGGGGTCACATACAGGACACTGAAGAAAAATTACTGAATAGCTGCTCAAAAAAACCCAAGAACTTGACTAAAACATTGAAGGAAAGACCCCAACCCAGACTATTGACTAATGACTGCCTGCCAGCCAGGGCCAGCTCGTGGGCAAGGGCTCACACACCAGGGTAGCCCAGCCCTGGGGTACCCTCCAGGGAGCCAGCAGCCAAAAAAAGGCAGAAAAATCACACTTTGGGGGTGCCACAAGACTGCTCATTTTAGGGTTTGGTGGGTTGGCTGCACCTTTCAGTGCAGGACCCTCTGTTTTGGGGCTGGGACTTGGCATGTCATGGTCGATCGTGGCTCTGGGCTTTCTTCATGGGGTTGGAGAGAAATGGACGCTCCCGTAACAGTGATCTTGTCCCCCAAGCGGGATCTGCAATGGCTGATCCCACTGTAGATGGGATCTACAAGTTCCTCCGAGAGCAATAAAGGGGAGTTGGATGCTGAATTTGGTGGCAGATCATCTAAAAGCGGTGTGTGCAACTGCACAGCCTCCGCTGGAGCAGTGTTTCGGTGATGCCATGGCCCCCACCGCCCCGGCAGCCAGACCTCTGGATTTCACAGTAAAAAAATACCTTTCCGGCTGTTGGGTCAGCAGCAGCGGAACACAGGTCCACCACCAGCTCAGCAAGAACAGCTTTTCAGGTGCCCTCAGAGTCTCCCAGCAGCAGGATCTCACCAGGCCAGCTTACAGCACCCTCCCAGGACAGGTTTGCCCCAAAACCTCAGCTTTGCTTCCAACGTCAGATAGAAGCAGGGGGATGGCAAGAATCCCATCTCAATTCCACTGCCTGGTTGACTCCAGGAGCAGTTTTCCCAGCACGAGCCGGCATTGGTCCAAAGCCAGAAGCTTTTGCCTGGATGCCAGGCCACTCCATGGATCTGCCATGGCTTGGTGAGCTTGGGTGAAGCTGAGCTGTAGAGCTGCTCCCATTTTGCCCCAAGCTACCATATCCTGCCTGGGCAAAGCCCTTCTTTTGGGGATGCCACCAGCTGTCTTACCCACACCAGGAGCTAGCAGAGCAAGCTGGAACCCACCGTGGCCACCAGCCTTATCCAGGTGGAGACGAGGGCAAGGAGAGAGAGGGGGTTAAGCTGGCAAAGTCCCCACGCTTCTTGTGTTCGAGTGTCACGCTGGGACACGGCACTTGGGAATGTGGCTTTGTGCTGGCACCCAGGGGCTGCGCAGCTGGGAACACTTAAAAACAAAAGCCAGCAAAATCCAGCCATACTTTGCAGCCCATTTGGCTTACTGGAAGTTATTTGAAGAGCTAGCCCAGTACAAGAGCTGGCTCCGCTCCTCCATCTGTCGCAGGACAAGGACAGAGGGGAGCAGGGGAGCTGGGTTATGGCTCCCTTCTTCTTCCCACACCCTTGAGACCTCTCCGGAGACTCGCGTTTTGGCAAGCAGCGGTAGCCCATGTCCTTCTGCCGAGCATCCCATGCTCATGGGAAACTTCCTCCCAACCTTGGATTTTAACACCCTGCCATTAAATAAGCATTTCATAAAGAGCCTGGTGCTCACCATGTCCACACAGCAAGTTAAAGAAGGAAGAGGTATTTCTTTGCACATAGCAACATCTCTGTTGGTGCAATAACCCCAGCAGCTCATTGCAACTGCAGCCCCTCTCCCTCCGCACAGGCTCAGTGCCTTATTGCCACATTTTAAGCGTTTTACCAGCAAGGCCCTCAGATGCTGGGTGCTGCATTAAGTGCTTTCAGCCGTCTGCTTTTGTAGCAGGCAGCACATTTAAGTCTCACCGCTTCAAGCAATAAAACCCATTTATATAGCCCCCAGCTTTGCAGAGTGAGGCAGGGGTGAGCTGAGCTGCTGGGACACCTCTTGCTCCTTCCCAGCAGCATCCTCACCCTCCAGCTCACTGCCTCGGGAGAAGAAAAGCTCCATGCAGGGGAGCTGCTCCAATTTTTAATTGGATACAGACTGCTCACTCCCATGTGGCCATGGGCACCGCTCCGAATCTCGGCTTGGTCTCCACACAGCACACTGAGGCCCTCTCCCTTGCAGGCAGACTGGCTCAGCTGCCTCCCTCCAGTGCTAAGAGTCCCCCCAAAACTACAACTGATGATCATCTCCACCAACAAATGCTGTTGCAAGGATCCTAGTCTGGTGCTTCATTATCGCTACCATTCAGCGTTTTTTCTTGATGGGTAAGGCAGCAACACCAGCCTGGTATTTCATGTTTTATTTACATGACGTGCACAGGTTCAGCCCCGCTTTGTTTCAGCTTTTCTCGTAGGTCAGAGTCCTGCAGCACCGTTGCTCATCCATATTAGGAAATAACCAGATGGCCATGGCAGTATTTAGCTTCCAGGGAAGCTGTGGACAAATGGGAGACAACATTCCAGCTATAACCTCGTGTCAAGTGCAAAGGGAACTTCGTGCCTCTTACACACAACTCTTCATCCAGCCCCATGTGATGTTTGTGTTTTTCCACAAAAGAGCGATGCTGTTGACACATCTTTGCTTCACGAAGCATCAGAAGCCCCAGGTTGTTCCTGCAGAGCCTGTTGCCCCCAGTGTTTATGCAGCTCTGTGTTGCAGTTAGCACCTACCTTTACAAAAAAAAAAAGGGGGGGGGCGGGGAGAGAGCAATTTTCCAACCTTCCCTCCAACCTGCCACAATTCTTTCCCAATCTGGCTTCTGCCTTCCCGAGCACTGAGTGCTGCTCCCAGCTTGACGTTGTCTGAAGCACAGGGGGCTCGCTCCCCCTTCCGCCACCTCTGCCACTAGCGGAAACGCCAAATTGGACTTGATGCGAGACTAAACCCCCTGGACCCTCAAATTAATCATGCTTCACTGGGTGGGATAATCACTGAAATAGTTCAAGGCATTTTTTTCCTCTTGACTAGCACAGGCTGGACAGGGCCTGTTACCTGCTAAGTTTGTCCCAAGGATTAGGTCAACATTTTAGGGCATAGTTCCCCAAACTCCTCTTT
>VYXH01007192.1:0-26024 GCA_013397275.1 Burhinus bistriatus | reverse complement strand
TTTTTTTTTTTTTTTTTTAATGTTACTTAGAGGCACTATTTTGCAAGAGACAGGATAGGAGCAACATCCCACATCACCTTGGTGTTCTCAAGATGCTGCTACGGCTCCAAGATTTTATCAGTTAACTCCTCGCCTGTACCAGAGCACCAGTTTCCTGCAGGCACCCACCCCGCAGCACCCAGTGCTCGGTAACACCAGGGCACCCGTAGCTTGTCCAAGCGCAGTCTCTTTAGCAAAGAGAAGGAACGCGAGCACAAGGGGTTTCTGCCTTCTCAGCATTATCTCTAAATATCTTTAACTATCGCAAAAGCAAATAAACAATGACAAATATTGTTATCTTAAGTCAGGAAGGCTGTTTACACCAACATGCTTGACTTCACAGGCTGAGCACTCGCAAGGGAGGACAGCAGATTGGACGAGGGGCAGTCCCCCTGCCATAGTGCTGCGACCCCCTCTGCTCTATTTTGCAGGCAAGTCCGCAACATTTAGGGACATGGCTAGACTCAAAGGGTGTCTGAGCACTCAACTAATTCACATTTTAGCTAGGAAAAGCCTTTACTGCAGATTTGCTAATAGAAAGTCGAAAGTGCCATCCCAGCAGGAGAGACCTTGCCCCTTTCTCCCTTCTCTCAGCAGGGAAGTCTGTTCTTTCCCCATTTACTAGTTCTGGCATTCAACGCACATCAAACCCAACAGAAAACTAGTTTTTGTTCCTTTGTTCCCCCCCTTTCCTCTTCCTCCTTCCTGAACTCCTTTTCCTCATATTCTCTCTCCTTCATAAACCAGCAGAAAGCCAGGTCTGTTAAGGGATTTACTGCCTTGGTAGAAAAATCTGCTAATCTACATTAGCAGAAAATGTTGCCACATCTCCTTGCAAACCAAAAAGGAGAACTAAATGAAATCCCACTGGGATGCTCTGGCTACCTCAGTGTAACAAGGTTCAGATTAAGCTGCTTATTTCACTTGCTGCATTGCCTAGTTTTAATCCAATTTGGTTCGGGACACATAAAATAGCCGCTTTTCCGCCCTCCAGGAAGCAGCAAGCACAGCCAGAGCCAAGCGAAGCGCTGGCAGGTCCTGCCTTGTGTGCAAGTACACCAAGCTGTGCTCACTTCTTCGCTCATAATTTTTTTAGTGCTACCTTTTGTCATCTGCAACATTTTTCATTATTTTTATTGAAGTCTCATCCCTGCGTCACTACAAACCAATGGCTAAAACACAAGGGTAGATGCTATGGCAGCAGAGTCCCCACGGTGCAGAGGCCAGGCGCAGGCAGGGAGCTGGCTGCCTCCTGACCATCTCCTGTCCAGGGTTTTGCTCACTCCGCAGATGACTGCGGGCTAAGGCTGGATCACTCCCATTAGAGGGACAGCCCTTCTCCGGAATGCTCAGCTCCCTCTGGCTCTGGGGTGCTGCACAGGCTGGATTGCATTCAGCACTGGCGCAGCCCCTGGGTTTCCTGCCAAGCTGCCACTACAGCCAGCTCTGGCCAACACTGTCCCTCAGGCCTGGTTTTACGAGAATTAAAATTAGGAAACATGCTCCCTCACAATATGCTGGAAATAAAAAAAAAAAAAAATATAAAAAATAATTAAAAAATGCCGGTGCACAGCTAAGACCAAGGGCCTGTCTGCAAGAAGCACAGCGCTGCCCAGCTTTACCTATCGCCTCACATCAGATTTACTACAGGAATCGCCAAGGGGCCACCCTGCTCCACGATAACAGAAATCTTCCCAGAGACAGAGGCAGAAATAGCCACATAGTGGCTTATTGCCTAAAACACCAGTGAAACAGCTCAGCCTCTAATGACAGCTGCCCTGCATCGTGCAGACACACTGATTTTATTTCCTTCCATCCCAGAATCTGCCCCTTTGATTCCAGACAGAGATGAGCAAATGTTTAATTAACACATTTGACCTTTTATCAGTGTTCAATGCTGATGGCTTTCTGCATGCAATTTAGGTGCTCTTTCCCAGAGCCTGCTGCAAACCTGTGAGTAGGGCAACATTACAAGGTTCTTCACTCTCAATTCTTTGAAAGTTTTCTTAAATTCTGGATTTGAAAACTCAGAGAACATGAAAGTGTCATCATCCATTATTTTAATAGCATTTAAGTTTGCACCTCTCATTCCTGTAGGGTCGTATGAAGTAGAAAACAAGTGCTACCTAGAAAACCAAAAGCTGAGAGGCCTTTTAATTCCTTTTTCTGTATGCGTTTAACATTTTCCCAATTTCTTGTGGGAGGAAGGGGTTGAAGTTGACTGAGCATAAATGATGCCTCAAAATGGCTGAGAACAAGCAGCTCATTGCCCTAAGTTGGCAGAGAG
Source organism: Burhinus bistriatus (assembly GCA_013397275.1). Taxonomy (NCBI): domain Eukaryota; kingdom Metazoa; phylum Chordata; class Aves; order Charadriiformes; family Burhinidae; genus Burhinus; species Burhinus bistriatus. Next base: position 23,698 of record VYXH01007192.1, on the reverse strand, counting down.
CAGCCTGCTCCTTCTGGTTTTAGCTGGCCTTACCGGAGACCTCCTCGCAATGTTCTTCTTTCTACTAACCCTTTGTTTCTGATCATCGCTAAAATGCCAGAGTCCCACATCAGTGAGTTTACTTCCAGTTAAAAGGATGTCCCAGGTGCACAGCCTGACTTTGCTCAACCCTTTCCTCTCCCCTCACCTGGTCAGAGCAGTGTGGTTCAGCGAGGTTTCTTGGTTCACCAAAAGCCTCCATTATTTCACTTTGAAGCCAAGTGTGACTTGGAAATAATACAGAGCATGAGAAACCTCACCTGCATACAGAGATGCTTGTTTATGTTCACAAGACAGGCAGTGTATATCACCAAGATGTATTTTTAAAGTACAGCAGCAGCAGTTATATTTGGTAACTATAAACCCTTTATTTTTACAGTATATAAAAATATAAGAACAAAATACTACACAGAAAAATATAAAGTTAAGCAGAGATCATCTCAATCTCATTTTTAAGAGGTAAGACATGAACAGGCTCATACCGTGCAAGCCCCAGACTGCTTACCATGGTCAGAGGCAGAGGTCTGCCAAGGGATACATTTCCAGCACAGGGAACTCATCTCGCAGCTTCCAACATGCTTGCAAGTTTGCTTTCGTTAAACATAAAATGAAACTAAGTCCTCTTTCATGATCTGACCTAGAGATAAATGTTCTCGCACCCCTCAGCATATTTAAGGTAAGGGTGCTAAGAGCCCACCGCACTTGGCCAGCGCACACCCCCTGACCTGTCATCCCACCCAATGGGCTCAGATTTACAGAAACCAGCGAGTCTGCAGCACACTTTCACACAAATACAACTGGCAGCTGGCTGTGACTGGCCAGTGAGCTGGCAAATACAACTTAAAGGCGGCAAAAGGTCGGAAAAAGCAAGCCAATGAAATCCCTGAGTTTCCTCAAAGGAGGAAAAAACCCAACAAAAAAAAGCAGCCAGCATTATTTTCCAAGGTACTGGCTGTTTCAGTACATTGCTGTCTTTAAGGAAGGATACCATGGGCTGCAGCAGCCAACAGTGCAAGAATCATGTCCTCCTCTCTGCCTGTACTTCTCTAGTTCCATCTTCCACAACCAAACTGTCCACGTTTGCTTGCAAGTGAAGCAGGGAAAAGTGAAGGGAAAAGAAACAGGAGCAGAGGATTAAGGCATTACAGTGCAAAGTATATGCTCATGGAAAAAAGCCATAAAAGAAAAAGTTCTGTAGATTTTCCAGGCCTGTTCTCTCCATGGCCAGAAATGGGTGGGTGCTCAGGGAATAACTGCCAACTGACCCTAGACCTTCAAAAGAACACAGGAGTCTGTTCTCTGAAGCAGCAAACTTGCTTTTACACTGAGTATCAGCCATGCTAGCGAGGTGCCAATATTGCCACCTTTTCATCACCCAGTAATCACAGGACTCCATGGGAAAATGCAGTGGGAATCTCAGGTCTTCAAGTTCCTCTTATTTTGTTGATTTGTAGAAGAGATTTGCAAGTCCCTGTGCTGTATTCACACTGGAAAAAAGTGCAGCAACACACACTGGAGACAGTCCAAGTATTGCTCTGCTGAGGCAGCTTGCGGAGTTTGACTGAAGAAAATTGACCAAAAAAGAAATAAGGGCAGACCTAAAAAGGAAGACAGAGGAAGAAGGGAATTGCTCCAGGCACCAGCATGTCTCAGTTCCTGCTTACTGCCAGAAAGGTGCTGTAGTGGTTCTCGTCTCCTGTAAGCAGCACGTGCAGGACAGTATGGTCCGGGACTGCCTAGTTGTGTAGGGTTAATCAGCAGCATATTTGGGAAGCACTTCTGTGGCAGGCATGGGGACCACTCTCACTGCCACTTGTAGATCTTCACCATCTTCTCAGTCAGAGTAGCCAGGAGGTGGGTTTGGTTCACTTCCAAGGGGCAGATATCCAGCACGGGCAGGTCAGCTTGCAACTTCTGCAGCAAGGAGCCACTGCCAGCATCCCATAGCTGTGGGATAGACAAGGTCAAACACTGCACGATCCTCCTCTCCCATCCAAAACAGATCTTGCTCTCTCTAGAGAGAAGACTTTTCTCAAGCTACTTACAGGACCCTTCCTCTACTTTCACACCCTGCTCAGATGGTCTCCAACAGACTTGCAGCACAATGTCACCCTGACTGCCCTCTCCTCTGACCCCAACTTGTGAGCTGTCATGCAGCCTGTTGTCCATCCTCTGCATCTGAGCTGCAACCCATCTGAGGGCAACCTGTCTCGTCATCTGCCCCATCGTTCCTGAAGAGCCTGCATCCATCCCTCACAGCACTTACCACATGAGCTATCCCACCAAGTTTCTCTTACACCAGTTAGTGCCCAGTTGTACCAGTGTGCCCAACTGCATTCCTCTGGTGGACAACAGGGGCTTGGGGCCTGCATTCCTCTCAATGGATGTGAACCACAGGCCTTGGCTAATATTGGGTGTCCCATGCTATCAGAAAGTTACACCTGCTGTAGCAAGTACAACAGACCAACCTGCACAGGGTAACATGCGTGACAAGACAATTCCCACCAAAACACACTGGTGGTGTGACTGATAAGGCGCCTATCCTAAGAACTGCAATAAACCCCTCCACCACACTTGAAGAAATGAGATATACCAGGGCAGAATTAGATGCCTCATCGCCAGCACAGACAAAGACACTACCATCCTCCTCCGGGCTCTGAAAAATGGCATTCTTGGTCAGCAACTTGCAGGTGGGCCCAGCGCTGAAAGTCTGAACCGGGTTAGAAGAACACACCACATCTTCAGAGGCCTCTGTCTGTGGGCTGCAAGTCAGTTGCATCATCACACAACGCACACATGGGTTACTTTTACCTGCGTGGCAGAAATACAAAGGTAACCGTTGGAAAATTTAATTGCAGACAATTTTGGACTGTAGGAATACAAGCAACACCACCCTGCAGCTGTCTTCTTTTACCCTCACCCAATTTTTATCTATGTGCAGATGCTCATTGCTCCAGCTAGGGCAGGTGCTACATTTCTGCTGTGCCCTCAGCACCGGAGCTGCTGTTGAACTCAACAAACAGCAGGCCAGCGTGGCAACAAACAGCACATTGCAGATGCACGCTGTTACGTACTGGGCCTGTACGTGGCGAGGCAGTGCCGAGTGCTGATCTCTGTTTGAATATCAATGCATCCTCCAGGTTCCAGTGGCAGGTGATGAGGCCGGTAGGAGTTGCCAGCTTTCTGTTCCCAAAAGCAGGCTCCTTCCAAGGTCCCAGCTAGTATTCCACCATATGGCAGTGATGCTGAGGCCATCCGGGGCAGATAGGACAAGGATACCATGGGGCACCTGAAAGTGTGATTGGCAAGAGTCAGTGCTGCCAGCTGCAGCCATGCTGGTGTTCTGCCTCACCTCTCTCCAACCACATTGCAAAGAAGGGGCCTAAGCAGGCTACAAATGGTCCTTGAAGCAAGGAACCCCAATGGGTTTGTCAAGAATAAATGAAATTCAACTACTGAGCCTTATGTTTTAAAGACGCATCAGACAGTCCACGTCAGATGCCTGTAAATCAGCATTTGATTCCCTGAGTAGAAGAGATGGAGGTACCAACATCTCACACCTCTTTGTAATTTGTCCTTTCCAAATTAAATACTAAACCTAGCTCCAAAACAAATTCAGTTCTGCTTAGGCTGCACCAGTGGGTCCATTTCTGACCACTGTGTGCCTTAAAATGATGCAGGTGCCAAGCACTCGTACTAAGTTATACATATACCATGTAACTTTATAGGATACTTCTCGTATCTCTGCTAAATTTGAATTTTGAACAAGATATCCACATAAACCAATTTAAACTATTATAATTGCTGTGTGATTTATGGAAGAAGCTATGTTTAGCTTAATGTACATTAGTGAAGCTGAGAGGAATGAAAAATCCTTATGCCATACCTGGACTTCTGAGGGACTAGTTCCTGGACATGAGAGTTTGTGTCTCTCAAATCATAGATCATGATAGAGCCATTGACCAGTCCTGCGTAGATGTAGTTTGTATCATCCAGACACCAGCAGCAGCTCCAGACAGGACGGCCAGCATTGTATGTCTGCACCACAGTATTTGTTGCTAAGCTGCAGAAGAAAAGCAAAGTGTTGGCCCATTGCACAAGCATCTACTGATGAGAAAATAGCATAATTAAGGTAAGCAAATCTAGCTTTTTAAAGTCTTTAGTCAGAAGCATCTCTCCTTAGACTGAATTCTAAATTAACTCCTCCTTTATTCCAGACATGAATCTGGAAAACCTAGACAGAATAATCACTTGGATATTGTCAAGTGATTTATAATTCTTCCAGGCCAATGCTTCGTTTTCCAGATTGATCTTTGGAGACTGGGAAAGGAAATTGCAGAGCAGGGTCTCAACTACCTTACTGGAAAGGGAAAGATAAGTTACCTTTCTGGAAACAATTAGGAGAAGTGACTCTAGTGTAATCCCATAATATCACATATTCCTGAGATAACAGGGCTCATCTCTTCAGATTACATCTCTCATTAATTATTTCCCTCTTTTACGTGAGAGGACCAGTGCTTATGCCTCAAAAGGATCCAATTTAAGCAAGAGTGAGACAGTGAGTGGAGTAAAGACAGTTAAAAGCAGATTTATAGTGCTCATTCTTTAGAAATGCAATTTGTAGAAGGAAGAAGAGGGGAGTACACGGAAAGGCGCAACCGAGAATGGCAGATGAAGCTGGTGTCAGATTGGAGTGTATTTGTGAAGGGCAGCATTGTCAACATAGGCTCAGCACAGTAAGAACAGTGCAAGACAGAAAACAGCAGTGACTCTGGATATCCTTTACAACACATGGGTTTCTCCCTGGGGAAGGTGATTATGCTCAGAACTCCAGAGAGGCAAGTAATTGCTCCCAGGTAAGTATAAGGGGAACAACCACAAAGACCAACCAGGCTGGGGAAACAGGGAGTTTGATATCAGAACAGTGATTGGTTCTAAACAACATGAAAAAAACCCCCAAAGTCATGGTGCTATTTTAAACACTTGTAAGCCAGAACCGGAGACTTAAGGATATCTTGGATAATTCCTTTTGGTAGGATGACTATGAAATCAGTAAGTAGAGAAGATGACCACAGAAGGGCTTTTCTTTCAGAAGGAGACTGAAAGAAGTATGAAGATGCTGCTGAAGCAAGCACTTAACTCTAAGACATACTGGGATCAAGCACAAAAGCAAGAGGATCACAAGTTCCGATGCAGCCGACCAGGCAGATATGGGAGTCAAGTGTCTGAGCAGATACTGCGACAAGAAGCCGCTCTCCAGACTAAACCATGAAAAGAATATCAGCCTCATCGGTTAGAAATCTAACATACTGACTTTAGCATCAGGGACAGTTTTGTTTGCTTTTAACTAGTCTAACAAACATTTCAACATGGTAACAGGAAAGCAACATTCTTTACATTTTTGTTGCAGGATTAAGTTCTCTTCATTGCTTCACCCGTGGGAAAGAATTGGGACTAATCAATCATGTTAACAGACACACATCATGCCTAACTCTATACTGACAGACAGATGCGCATAGAGATGTTAATGTAACTCAATAAGAATCAATCAGCCAACAAAGTTTTGAAGCAGCTTAAGCCTGAAGAGCAGTAGAGTTGCAAGAAAACACACTCATAGGCTGTAAATTCTAACAGGACTGGACACATTTTTCTCTCAGCTTTGCATAATTGTCTCCAACCTGCTGCTTCAAGTCTCTGCTAGCTCTAGACAACCTGTGTTCCTCTAGCATGTGCTCAACAATGCTGCCTACGCGTTTCATATCCCAGATGAATTCCATGCTCTGCAAGAAGTTTAAAAGCCAAAATTAGTGCAGGGAGGAAAGCGCCCAACCTAAACACCCCGTGTTTCTGTTTTATGCCATAGAAGTTCCCATGCTTTACATTTCCCTCCAGTAACAGAAAACCAAGTGGACAATAAATTTCACATCTATACATCATGGTACATTTTTTTTCTCAACACAATTTGGCCAATCCATGTTGAGTTACTTGTTTTCCACTGAATTCTCCACAGGAAAGTTATCAGAAACAGATAGCCCCATAACACCTCCATGTAAAAGATCTGAAAGCACGAACAATTCTTTCTCTCTGTTAGTTCCCACGTGCAGGAAGAATATGCAGACCTGATCTCATCTTAGCAGCATCTTTTGGAAAGCAGAATAGCAAGTGCTGCAAGGCATTTCTAGCAAGACAGAACAAAATCCAATCCACTCACTTACACACAACAAAACATGGCTGGGACAGGTTGCTCCCCAGAGCAGGGCTCACCTGGTAAGTTTGAGAGTGTTGTCCAGAGCAGCAGAGAGCAGCAAGCCATCTGCTCGGCTGCCAAAAGCCAGTCCCCGAATCTGTTTACTATGGATGGGGATGTACTGACTGCTCTTCAGGTTGGCCACGCTCATCATCTTAACACCACAACCTGTCACAGAAGAAGGATAATGCAGGTTATCATAAAGTGGCATACTTTTAGAACTAGCAATTCTGTGCCTGAACTACAATGTCTGTACTGAAGCCTGTGGTGGGATGAACACATAAAAGAACCGTCACAAATCATTCTTCAGTTCGAACAGCAACAGGGCTAAATCCCTAAGGATCCCAGCCAGCAAGAACAAACTCGGTATCAGTGTTACAATTCTTGTTACAAGAACCTGCTGATCTTAGCCAGTTTCTTCAAAGACATTCTTGCCTAGATAAAAACATGCACAGTAGGATTACATAGCTATTTAAAAGAAGTATCATTGCAAAGAATGCTTACAGGTGAACTTAACCTGCGTGCTACAAGAGTCACCACAAAGCCTCCATTCAGAGATTCATTCCCTGCCTCCAAAACCAGAAAAATAAGGTCAGTTGAATTCAATTTTGTTATGCCTAGATAAGGCATATTAATCTCCAAACTGTTAACCAAATAAAGTAAATTTCATCATTCAGAAAGCATTGAAGTACGTTGCAAATAAGCACTCAGACTCCTAATGCTACATGTGTTTCATTGAAAAAGCAAGCTGGCGCTGGTCCAGATGTCAGGTCATTTGCCCCGGCCATAACAGCAAGACAGAAACAGGGCTGCCCATGACTTCTTGGCTTCCTATTTCCTCACTGGGAAATAGTGCTCCTACCATTCATATCAGAATTTTTTTGCTTTCAGTTTTCCCTTTTTTTTTTAAAAAAAAAAAAAAAAAAGAGTATTGACAAATCAGCGGCATGTGGATCAATCCGCCTACAATTTGGGGAGCAATGTTTCTCTCAAGCACTGGAAGCTTCTCTGCAGGCCCTTGTGCGCTGGCCTCTTGTTCTTTCAGAAGACCCACCTTTTTGCAAAGTGCTTCACTGTGGTGCACCAGACACATCTTTTACCTTCTCGTGGACATGACACTTCAGCAGAAGAGCCTCCCTGCTAGGATTCTGCCATAGAAGTGATGGGCGAAACAAGCCACTTGGCTAGGCAGAAGCTACCAATGCAGGGGCCAGATGAACTACAGGGAGTCTTGCGAGTATTCCCAGTTTACAAGCCACATGCAAAGGTCAAGCAAGAGAAGGGGGGAGCAGGGAGCAAGTAGAAAACACGTTTAACATTCACCTATGAACCCCCAAATCTTGCTTAATTACCAGGAATAAAAGTAGACTGTGGAGAAGGCTGTGATACCACGAGACAACTCAGCGAGTCGCAGTATGCCATTACTCTGCAGTTCCCAGTCTGAGACACCACAAAAACCTTTTCCAAGTGGTACTTGCGCTGGCTTTGGCTGGAGGGGAGGCTGCCTGTGAGGCAGGTGCGGGAGCTGCCAGGCTGCTGAGAACCACTCACATTGTGCTGGGCCACCAGAGCCTTCAGCTCCTGCAAAGAAAAAGACCCAAAGAGCTTTAATGCACCACTGGCAATGTCACAGGCAATGGTGCCTGTTCCAGATCCTCCAGCTGTTCTTGTTCACAGATATAAAGGAAGAATATGGTCCAATTTCCATGCTGTTCCTGAAATGCCGGACTTCCAAGTCCATTGACTATGGCAGTGAGCAACAAAAGCATTCAAATGCTGTGCAAGTTCTGGCAGAATGTACTCAAAGTCTGTTATTGTATATATTAGACCCTGTGAGAGAGAGGACTTTCGGGCAACACATAAAAGCCAATAACAATTATTACCAGATCAATGCTGTTTAGAAAAGAATGAACTGCCAAGTATTACATGCAGCTAAACCACAAGCGAAAGTCAATTAGAACCATTTTCCAGAATTTCCAGAATACCCTTTATAAAATTAAAAGCCCAAGTTTCAACATAAAGGGCGTTGCAGGAAACAAGTCAGTCTATTTAATGAAGATGACCCTGTTCTTGTAAACCCTGAGCAGCAAATTCCAGGAATGACTTGACTCTCAAGAGCTCCAGGCCTGTTTTCCGCCACCTCCTCCCCCCCCAGCTTTCCTCCACCTCAACTGATGAGTGCTCAAGGATGCTCCACAGAGACGTGGCCAAGGACAGCTTCTATCAGCAACGGGGTATTTCTAGAATTCCTCTTTCCATAGAGATCATCAGGGGTGAGGTGGGTATGCGAGTAGTGGCACTGGCATGTTATCAGTCAACTAAAAATGCCTCCCCAAGAAACATTTTGACCAACTTGTAATCCAAGGGCAACACCAGACAGTACAGAACCCCAGGGATATTAGAGGGAGCATATATATTAAGAAAATTGCTACTTGCTTTCTGTTGTCTAAGCAACATAGATTATGCTTCAAATACTGTGTAATTTTTAAACAATTAAGGGCCACAAGAGCGATATTATGAATATATTAGTAGATTGCAAGCTAGCTTCAATATTGAACCAGCCACTACCACTTAACTCACATCTAAGCAAAGACAGCAGTTCTCAAAGCGGCAAGATCAAAGATCAAGCTCTACATTAATAGTTATCATCAAGACCTATAACTTTTGGAAACTGCTCAAGAGGAGAGCAATTCTGATATTTTACAGAGGTCTGATCTGTTTTGCATCAGGCACATTGCAAATTCCCCAAGGGAATAAAAATCAAAGCTGAAGGCTCAAGATTATCCCATTAGAGCAAGCAAAGACAAAACAACCTGGGGAGGAAAAAGAGGTGTGGGGGATGCGAGGCTGCTTATGATGGAAGCTATAGCTTCAGGCTTAGAGTAAGTAGTCGGTGAAAACACCAGCAACTTAGAAGAAAGTGACTCTTAATAAAAAATGTAATAAACTCATTATTTCTAAAAGGCAGGAGGATACCACCACCACTGAGGACCAGAAGAGATTAAAATTATTTGTTGCTCTTGGGATTTTACAAAACTCTATCACCTGCATTCCACATTCAACTTTTACACAAGTTATTAAAAAGGAAACCAGGCAATTAAAACCATAAGGGTTATTAGTACCATGCTTACATTTAAACAAAATGGACAAACTAGCAGAATCAGAAAGTCTTACTGGAGACACATTACCAAGGTGATTAAAAATACTGCACTGCAAAACAAATTCCAATAATTGTGCTCAAAAGAACACTACTCTGCTAGTGTAAGCCTGTACCTTCCTTTAAGATGTTTGCAGAGTTCTCCTGGTGTTGACTAAGGGCCCTGAGGGCACACTCATCTCTCCGCACACACTGTGACTGCCTCCTAGATTTCAGCTTGAATGAACACAGTCACACAGGTTGGGGAAAGAAGAGGATATACAGCAGAAGTCTTCCTGAGGAGTATGCATGAGAGGTAGAAGCAGGAGAGCACAATGAATAGGAAAGAAAAACCACCAGCTACAACAAATTCAGAAGCATTTTCTTTTGAGTGTTAGGTTACAACCTTAATAGCCGATATGAAACTTTAAAGACAAAGGCAGTTATTGGACGGCTGTCACTCTCTGGTTGTGCTCCCACAGACCAGAAGCCATGCCTGCTGTCTTGCACTACACAGCCCCAGCCTTGCATTTAATAGAGAGAAACACATGACTACAACCTCAAGCTGCAGTGCAGCACTACAGGCATTCCACCTTCCTTTGGTTCAGGTGCAAATTCAGTCAAAGAACATTTTAAATCAGCTTCGTTGTAAGTCACAGCTGTTACCAGGTTTTACTTACTTCTTCTAGATACTCCCCAGGCATCAACTGGAGGTCAACACAAAGATCACAAAGATGAAAGATTTTTATGCAATAAAACAATTAGCCTAAAATATTTCTAAAGGAGTTAAGTTCACAATTTTTTATTGATATTTTGCCATCCAATTATTTTTGGATCCTCTGAAAATCCTATTTAAAAAAAGTTTTTCCAATACATCGAGCAATATAAACTGACCTCTGCAGGGCTCACAATTACACTTGCTTTCTTCTCCACAGCAGCATGCAATCTCCTGTCATTTCCCCACCAGTCCTGCCTTTACTGCTCCATAGACAGAGCGACTGTTTCCCACTTGCAAAAATTAATCTCTTCCCTCAGCTGATCAGTGGTATTAATGCCAGAAGCCAGAGATGGTTTGCTTATCGCCAACTAACTTCTATTGAAAATTTTGGCAGTTCAGGAGTACTGCAGTAGCTCACATCTGATTCCCAAGTTCTTTGTGGTCACAAAGGAAAAAACTTTACGCAGAAGTAAGGCTTCAGTAGTGCTGCTTCCAAAATTCAAGTCTGAACCTGCCATGCAGTGTGCAGCATATAGCTCAGCATAGCACACACTGCAGGAGGTTTACATAGAGAAACAATGCTGTTGAGAGCTTTCTGCCAGTTTTAGTTAGCCATGTACCCTCTCTTCCCTCAACTTCAAGTTCCTTTCCTCATATATTTTCATATAGCTAAAGCCTTAAAAAACATCCCTTTTCTAGCCTCAATCACCTTAAATAACTTCAATAACATAGTACAATGGACAAGACTCTTAGTGGACAAAAGCAGAGAAAAATGCATACAGACATAAAAGGTTATAACTAGTGACATGACTGCTGATGAGGCACAGCTCTCAAGTGCATTAACAACAAAAGGGCTCACACAATGACTTCTGGGGGGAAACCAATGGCATTTGCTTTCCGTAAAACTTCAGACACCAAGGTTTGTATGCAACCAATGAACATCATAGCTATTCCAATAAAGTTCTATGCAACTGAACTTTGCCATACCGAATGTCTCCCTGAGCATATGGACATTTCACATATTTCTTTTGTAATCCCACAGCACTTTGTTTTCTGTATCTGCTTACAGCTTTGTATGCCAATTAAACATGTTTTCTTGTGCCATGAGTAACATGCTTGCTTAAAGGACCAGGGCAACAGTCTCAAGATGTAACAAGGCAAATTCAGATTAGATGTTAGGAAAAAAAATTCTCAATGAGGACGGTAAAACAATGAGATGTCCAGAGAGGCTGTGCGATCTGCTTGCATACACTCAACACATGGTGTGACAGTGCCCTGAGCAACCCAACCCAATGCTGAAGTTACCCAACTAGGGTCCCTTTGAACCTAAACAATGCCATGCAAGGACTTGCTTTACTAGATGACCTCTCATAAGACAAGGGGCTCGTTAGGCATAGGCTTAAAATATAATCAAACAATTTAGAGACTTATTCCAGACTTCATGCTGATTTTCTGCTCCCCAGCAAATTGTTTTACTTTCAGTTTATTCATAGTATAAACAAGCACCTTAAAATTGCTTCCATCATTTGCATTAACTGCTACAGGACAGTGATGAATGCAGCATAAATACTGAAACAGAGCTTAAAGAACACAGGGTACTTAATCTTTATAACACACAACTTCAATTCAGTTTGACTGGATACTCTATCATTTAACATCAGAAGAATTGCAGGAAGACATTATGGACCCACAGTTTTATCTTATTCACATTTTCTTTAAGCCAAAGTTTAAAGTGGACCAATTTTCTTATTAGCTCTGATGAGCTTCATGCAGAAATTTAGGCAAGCAATTTATAAAGCCTTATGTCACACAGGAAGACTTCAGCAAAGAGGATGTTGCTTAATGTACAGACATAAATAGCCAATGCTATAAAAAAAAATCCAGACGTAAAGAAAAGCATAAAATTAAGCGCGTTACTAGACAGTGAAGAGATAGAGATCATCTACTTCATACAACAAAAAAACGTAGCAAACTGGCTGTGAAACAGGCTATTGAAAAACCTAGGACTGGTGGAACATGTCAGATAATTCATAGTTGGAAGCACCAGTAAAGTCCACAATTTATAGAAATCCTGCAAAAGCTGCTGTGATGGGTTACAAAAATATCACAGTACTGCATAAGCCAGAAAGGAAGCAGTTTAGCAACCAGTCATTTATTTTCAGCAATTTGTATTCTAAGGGGACAGAGGTGCCTCTCAGCAGCTGTTCAACACATGCATACAGCTTACGCTATTCACAGGCCAGGTCTCACCTTACCGGAAGGTGCTTAAGTAGAACGTTGACTGACCTTCACCAAAAAATTAGGGGGTTTTTGTTGTTCTCTTTTGTTTTTGCAAATAGCCATACCTCTTCACAAACTACTTCTCAAAGGCTTTTGACGAACTAGTGATAATAGGTCCCATTACAGGTTTACTATAGAGATTTTCAAAGCTTATTTTGATGAAGTTAAGAGAAAGATTAGGAGAGTAAGTTTGGTGCTGTATTACCAGGCCTTGCCAGGCACCACAAAACCTGAGGAGGAACTTGTAACATCAGCAGCCAAAAAAACTCTGCTGCTAAGCTGTACTTGCAACTTTGATTAAGTCTTAGAAGCACTGGAAGTATACATGAATATGCCAGCCCGGGATGTTTAGAATACTTCTGACGATTCACTAATTGAGTTTACTAAATCTTGCTGCTTATTAAAACTGGAAGCCTGTCTTCTCTCCTCTAAAGAAACATGCAAAAGGCAGGTTGAAGAGAAAAAGAATCCTCTGTGTACTAGTAGCATGAGACTCACCTGAACTTGCTTGCGGAGTTTGCTGCATTCGTCTGTCAAAACCTGCAACTGGAGACGACTCTGTGCAGATTCCAGCTCTGCCTGTCTCCGCAACTTTTGTTCCTTTTCTAAAGAGCTGAAGGAATGAGAGAAAAAGCAATCCTTAGGACTAGGTACTACCTAGGATGCTTCTCCAGGCTGTCTACTCCTATCCCCATACTTCATCCCAACACAGGTCCTATTCAGGTAAATTCAAAAGGAAGATAAAATCTGGTACCACACTCATGCAGTACATTCACCACGAGATGTTCTCGGTTATGCAATTGTACTGAATGACTCACTCAAGGATTGTTCCATAGAAACAACAGCCCTTCTCCTCACCCTCTCCATATGTGCTAATTTACTAGAGGAGAGTGAAAGAAATCAGGTATTTTTTTCCCCCCTACAGAAACAGTTTAGCAAATTCTGTACCATCAACGCCCATGTAATATACCATGTCAGTAATACAGCAAGATCATCAAGCTTGTTTCTACTACCAGTAACTAATTTTGTATTTCAGAAAAATATAGCTGTATCAGAAATAGACAGAAACAGAGTTCTCTGTGAATGCCCATATAGAAGCCACACTTACTACCTCACCTTGAGCCTAAAAGTGCATACACACAATGTAGCAGCAGCAGTTTTGATAACTTACTTCTATTTCTCTTTCATATATGCTTTACAGATGAAGGAATAATTAAAGAGGGGGAAGAAACACCAGTATTCCTGAAAATTATCAGTACATTTGGTCTATAGTGTTGACCATTGCATTCGGCACTTCAAAAGCTGCAATATTCCAGTTATTGCATGTTCACAAAGCACAGAATTCTGCCATTTCCCTGTAGTGTCTTCACACAATCTTTTTGCTGCATAAGAAACAGGTGAAGTGCTGCATTTAACCATCACAAACACATGCTTTACACAAATGCCCAGTCTATAGGCTGGCTTTTTTGAATGTGAAGAGCAAACCCCATGATCTTATATCTAATTCAAGGCTATGCGCAAGCAATATCGACCTGCGCATCAGTGTTTGCATTTGTCCTCCACTCGTGGCTGTGTGCCACAAATCAGCCACTGCCAGCAGCTTAACTGGACTGATAGGCAGTCACTGCTGTCTGCCTCCAAACAGAAACAGGGGGCGGAGGAGGTGTAGGGCAAGCGGGGAAGGGCTGCAGCGAGACTCTGAGAAACAAGCAGCAATTAGACAACTACCTCTCCATGAGAGATAACAAGATTTAAACACCTGAGTGCCTTCTGTGCTTTTGAAAAGAAAAAAAAAAAATAAAAAATCTTATTTATAGTTTGTTTAACAGTGTTGATCCAGTAAAAGAAGTGTGACCCTTCTAAAGGTACAGTTCAACCACCATCAGGCAGTGGCTATCTGGACAGAAGAGATATTTTCCCTTTGTGACAGTTATGCCTCAATCATTTCTGATCAATAATTACCAGGATGGTGAGGTTTCTGTTGAAAGACTGCATTGAAAGAACAGCAGTATAGTTAGAGACGCGTGAAGACGACCCCAATTAAATTCTATTCACTACAAGATTCAGGAGAACTCAGATATCTGCAGCCTTTTAATTTCAGAGTAGTATCTGTGACAGCATCTTACTGAAAAGAAATTAATCCCCATTTTCATACCTGCTTTTCCTTTTTTTCAATAAAAAGTCTACATTTAAGTTGGAGGGGGAAGTAGAGTCATCGTAATGCTTGCTGACCTTTTGTAAGTAAAGCTACATGAAGAGTTTGACAAAGCAAGATGGAAAGTGATTCATATGAGAGATTACTCTGTTTAATGCATGCAGAAAAGATGGCAGAAAAGGTCAGCTATTCACCCCCCGTGCATTTCTAACTATGCCTTGCTTTTCTCATCTAATGATGAATTAGCAATATATGGCTTTTTGGCAACAACTCTGCCTGTTCTCCCGTGATGACATTTCAGGATACAGCACAAGATAGCTTTTGTTACTTCAGTGCTGCAAAGCACAAACTCAAAAATTCTGTCCCAAATGAAAATTCTCCTTCCAGGTAAGACACATGCAACCCAGCAAGGCCTTGGTCTGTTAAGACAGCCATACTCACGATAATGCCCAAGGGAACACACAAATTGCTTTAGACAATACAGGAAATTAAAGCATGAAGTCGAAACCAGACTGCAGCTTTCAAGGGCATGCAATCAGTGAGGTCATATCTTCACGTGGAGACTCCATACCTTTTCATGCGTTCCTGTTCACTGGTATCCAGCGCTTTCAAAGTGCGAGCATACAGGATCACAATGTCAGAACGTTTTGCCTTCTTATTGCACTAAAATAAAAGACAAGTTCAGTTCATCTACATGAATTTAGCTATCCAAACTATGCATCCCTACAAGCCACTAGGCATTATTTTGAAAAATCCTTATAGCTGTTAAGGGAGGGGCTGTCTACTTGAGAACAAGTCCACAAAACTATAACCATAGCACAGTGTGTTTGCAAGACATTCCCTCATACAGACAGCAGAGCTCTAATCAGGGCTACAGCAACAGTTTAGGTCATGTATCCTATTGCACTTTTAATAACACATCTTCTAACACACCTCCCCCCGGATTTGTTCTGCTAAAGCACCAGCAACACAGCATGGTCAGGTAGAGTTCCAGGGACAACAAAAGAAAAAAAAAAAAAAACAAAACAAAACAGATTGGGGGGGGGGAAGAGATCTAAAACAAAACACCAGCCCAACTTCTGTTTTGAAAACATCAAGACTAGCTGCTTTGGGAACCCCTGAGTATACTCCCAACTCTTATTTACATACTATATTCCTTTGATCAAATCCTATAGGCCCAAATCCACAAAAGCATTCCAGTGTCAGTATGCAACACTGACATCCCACTGATTTCAGGGGGAGTCAGATACTTCAATAATTTTGTGCGTCTGGCTGTGATCATTTAGTACTTGAGATTCTCCTTAAAAAGAAGAGGTAATACCTCCCCCCGAGTTGGGACTTGGAAGAAATTATGGCATCTGCAAGCTTACTGTTTTGCAAATATTAGAAAAGAGGCAGCGAATACTCAGATCAAGCAACCTCTGCTGAACATTACATTACTACATGCGCTTAAAACACAGACATCTCTTATTTAGTAGCACAAAGATATCACAGGCAACAGTTTCAGATCAGACAACCCCCCTCCCTTCACTAAAGAACCGCCTTGCAGAGCAGTAAGTGGCTAAGACAGCTTTCCTGGCAGCCAGCAGCTGTCACTGGCAGGATCAGAAATGCTGCAATTTCACAGTAACTTGCACTCAAGCCACTTGGTATACAGAGCACCGCACACAGCAACTCTCTGCTATTCAATTAAAGAATGCCCAGTTGCAAAGGACAGCGACTGAAAATGAAGGGAAAGCGATTTAGCTGCAAGGTTCTCTCCAGGGCAAGAAGTTCTCCCAGGAAGTTTTCAGTAATTACATCACTGGAAGAAAAAAGAGGGAGCAAGAACCCCTTATGAGTTGTTAAGGTTCAAGAAAAAGCGGTCACCAAACGCCAAAGAGCAAAGATACCTGGAAGGTCTCTGAGAATTCTGTCTGGGCCTAGGAGTGGGTGAAGAAAAGCTCACACAGAATTGACACGGGTAAGAAAAATAAGGTTTGGGCCTTTGCTATGGAAACAGTGATTCTTTAGGTTTAATCGCAGTGCACATCAACAGTAAGTTTCTTCTTGAGAGGAGGGAATCCTGCACAAAGTCAAGCAAGACTATGGAAACTCTCAAAATGACAAAGTCAAAGAAATCCTGGGCTTCCAGCCACCCACTTAGAAAGAAGCAGAACTGAATCCTATTTACAAGGTACTCATTGACCTATTTTTTGTCAACATTCCTTTCTGGAGAAAAGGAATAAAGAATGGAAGCACATCACAGAGAAGTGTAGACCTAATCGAAAGAGATTGATATTACCCATGGAAACAAAGCTGAAAATAGCACCTTAAAAAGTAGATCTACCACTTGCAAATGGACATTAAAGGATGCAACTTGTTTCTCAGTTCGCTCTCTGCAAGCTACCTAAACAACTTGGTCTGCTTAAAAGCTGCAAAAGCAGATGCAGTTCAAACTAAAGATTTAACTGACTGAAAACAGTTCTCAAACAGATGTATCATCCAATAACGTATTCTTTATGCTCAGTTAATTGCTTCTAGGAATCTGTCTGTCATTCCCACACTCCAGGACCACAGTGCAGCATTCTGAAACCATTTAGAGGTTTAGCACTTGAACTCTCAAACTTCTGAGTCTGCTGCTCACGAATGCTCTACTCCAGGGAGAAAATCCAAGTCAGAATTCTCCCTTTGAAGCAGTGCCTAATTACATCAAAATAATGGCAATTTTTGTTATTTCTGTCAGCAGGCAACAGTAGATTCTTCATGCAGCAAGCAGCTCTAACAGTTACGGTGACTGTGCCTGCAGCAGAAGTGACCCTTTCCAGTGCACATAAATGTTCATTTTACCTGGGGGCACTTCCCTGCCTGTCCCTTGAGCCACCTTTCAATGCATGTGTAACCAAACAGGTGTCCACACCGCAATGCTGAGAGACGGTGGTCTCCAGCATTGGTCCACTGCTCAAAGCAGATGGCACAGGTATCCCCTTCCTCCTCATCCAGCAGAGCAACAGGAACTGAGGGCTCCAGTTTCTTTAGTGGAGTTCTCTAGGATTAAAAAAAAAAAAAAAGCACACGGCTTTTTTAGACAAATGCAGCATTTACCATATTTAATCTACCTCCAAAAGCATTTAGGTGACCTTACCTGCTTTTGCTGGACTTCAGCCTCTTCATCTTCATGACCTCTATGTTCTTCAGAAGTTTGAGACAAAGCTTGAGGTGGCTCTGCTTGGACCTGACTGGAAACTAAAGAAAGAATTGCTTAAATGAACTGATACATAATGGGGGGAAAAGGAGCTCCCCTTGACTTGATCTGAAATCATTGGGTTATAAGATAAGCAGTGCAACAATGGCACAGGCTACATACAAAGCTTCAGATCAGTGTCCTGGATACTGAAGGTCAGGGAGACTGTAATTCCTATTCACCAACAATAGTGCTGAAGAACTTTATGCTTTCTTTTATAGAAAGCAGTAGATTTTCAGCATATTCAGTGAAAAAAAGAGAGGTCTTTTAAAGACAGAAATTGTTATCAGGATTTTCTGACCTGCTGAAAACAAACATATCTGCATACAGGTCTATAGTTAGGCTGACTGAAGGACACAGCCCTGCATCATTATGCCCGGAGAACGACAGACACCAATATGAAGAAGTTATTTTGCCAAGGGATCTAAGCATGCATATTTCATGTGCCAAGAAAGCATTTACCGTATGCTGTCTGTCCATTCACCCTGACTTAAGTAGTTTTCCAGCTGGTAGTTATCCAAACTATCAATTCTGCTGGGCCATATGTGTTTGTGGTGGGCCTCTGGTAGCCCTTCTGTTGAAGCATGGGCACACAGAAATGCTACGTTTGGATTACCACCACTAGCATACTAAAAAAGGAGCAGAAATCACCGTCTCCTCCATCTCCTGACAAAACAAAGGAGTTAGTCAGATTTAGTATTCGAGGCAGATATTCTCAATCTAGTGGAGAGGTACCACCTAACCCTAGCTAATGTCAATAAAGTTTTCAGCCTCCATGGTTCTGGGTTGAACAGGAACCAGTGGCTTATATAAGCAAAAAAGACAAGGGAATTCCAGAAAACCCAACAGAGAGCATATGGTCACACAGTATTAGACAGCACAAAACAGCTTGAGCTCCTGTCACCTGTAAGACTAGCTCAGAGCAAACAGAATGAATCTGTTCAAAAAGACACCTCATAGATGTACCCTCAGGAAAAGGTGTCAAGATGGGCTGGCCAGTCAAAACCAAACCTAAGGGCAGAGAGTGAAACATAACGACATTCCTTAGAGACTGAAGTAAAAAAAAAATATAAAAGAAAATCTTGTTCTTATATTCTCTGGGCATCAATAACCTTGAATAGCAAGTTAACTATTTGTCACTCTTACATGAACTGTGTATGTTCATCACAAACAATGTCACTGAAGTGCATGGCAGCCTGTGAACATGACTCTGGATACAGCATTGCAAGCCAAAAAAAGCTAAGGAAGGAAAGAGGCAAATAAAAAGCCTGCTGTCCTAAGTATCTCTACCTCCTCAGCTAAGTGTCACAAGAAGTTACAGGAATGAAAAGAAAACTCTAAACTAAAGCAGACTGAAATCACAAATAATTAAAAAAAAAAAAATACTGAATCAGATCCTTCTCTGAAAACTGAAAGCACTCCTGATCTCCAGAGATGTGACTTGATGTCTGCAATAATACCCCTTGATAATATGTAACAGAGGAAGTACTAATCTCTAAACTTGAAGTTATTCTGAACATTTTCAAGATTACTTATAAGCAGCAGCCTGCAAATAGAAAAAAGATTGTATTTAACATTACGGTAGCAATCATCCATTACTGCTACTGCTCTTAGGAACTGCTTGCCAGAAAGCCTTGTGGTAGCAACCTGCTCCTGTCAGCTGTGGGCATGATGATCTCTTAGCACCGTCTGTTGTGAAGCTCAAAAGGATTTCCCTACTGAGTTTTGAAACAGCAAGATGAGTTTCTGAAATCAGTCTCTACACAGCTCAAATACAGCACAAACCTCCTGAGCTAGCTGTTGGAGGTGTCTCGTGGGCTGATGGTAAGACCGGTGCTGCAGCCTCCACTGCTTCCTCCTCCTCAGCAGAAGTGCTGCTGTCAGAGTCGCTCACTTCTATTGTTTCGTCTGAGCTGTGATCCTGGTTGTCCCTCGCAGTATGTGAGGGCTCCAGACGTGGGACTGGTCCTGTACGTGGCTCTTGGGTCCTGCTGAGTTGAAAGTAACTGTCCAACGCTGCCCTGAGTCCAGAAAAGCAAGAAATAAAAGCCACAGTTATTTTGGGTAAGCTGAAGACTCAGAATGTTTCTCCATGCTTGTTTGCAGTAGAATTCCTAGGCTCTGGAATGCAATAGGAAGATAAAGTTACCAAGAAAGGCTTTCTCTGGTAGAGGGGCAATCCCATACAATTGCTCACTTTATGAACTATCAGCAGTATCATACAGCAACCATTCATCTTGCTCAGCTCAAAGAAAATCTCCTTGTTACAACAATGATATTGTCTTCTTTTGGGTGATGGTGGAAAGAAGAAAAGGGAAGATGACATAATGTTGTTCACTAATAGCCTAAGGAACTCTCTTAATTGGTACCTCCAACCCTAACTCAGACTTGGTTCCCAAAGCCACTTGTAATATTAAATGCACAAGGCTTGTATCAGACTTCCATTCCATTGGTTACTTTGTGCCTAGTCTTTCTACTTTCCCTCTTTTCTACTGGAACTTCATCCCTGGATAGAAACATCCTCCCCTCTCCCCCCATCATTTCAGCTATCATCTCAATTACCCTTCAGATTCAAAACAGAAGTCTGTCAGGTTGCCTTCTAGCCCTGAGAACTCCAGTGACCTTCACACGCAATCCAAGGGCAAACAGTATAGCTATGTTTAATCATCTGGGAGGAGAGGAGTTCTTGGTCTCACTGAATTTAAAAGCAATGCTCCAGTCAATTATAATTTCACCCTTGACATTTACAAAAACTACAAAGACAAGACAAAAACCAAACAAACTAGAAATGTGGATTTCTTTCTGGCTGGAGAGCATCACCCTTTAAAACCACCACAAATGGTATTAAACATGGAATTTTTACTTTCTTTGCCTGGAGGCAACAAAAAATACCTACAGAAAAATATTAGTTTGTATGTTTTGTGAAAGTTTCTGCAGCAATTGTTACCAGAAAACTTAATCAGGCAGTCCCCAAATCAAAGCTGAAATGTAAAACAGAGCACAAGCTCCACTGAGCTAAATGCTGGCTGGAACTGCTGAGAGTCAGCACTGCTGCAGGGAGCACCGACAGGAGTCTGGCAGATCAGAGGGAACAGTGCAAGCAGAAGCTCTGCAAATAAGATGGAAAGTATAGAAAGGCTCAGGAATCAACACCATCATTGCCAACACAAGAAACAGGGAGATTCACTTAACAAGAGCAAAGATCCTGCCAGAAGAGATCAGAGCACACTGCGCCACTATTGAGCTTAAACAGTACGTGAGCTGCAATTTGGCTGCAACCACACACCTGGACTGAGCTGGGCTCTATAAGACAGGAAGCAAGGCAGCTTTAAACTAATGCTAGTCTTGATAAGAGTGCAGTTCAGACCTAATTTGATTTCTGCTTTACCTGGCACTGACAGTCCTCTGGGAACCACCAATTCTCTGCTGCCTGTGAGCTCTCCTCACTCGTGGACGCTGCGTGACCTGCTGCACAGGCAATGGCCGATACAGATCAAACGCCCCTTGTAGCCTTTGCAGTCCGTTGAGAGCTGAGGCAGGGCTCAACTGCGGGTCAGGCTGAGCAGCTGCTTCCCTTGTTGCACCAGCATTTGGTATGACAACAGCGTCATCAGCAGGAAGAACTGTAACACTGCCTCCTCCTTCACCGAGCACAGCAGTACCGGACGACAGCGCTGCATGACCAGACGGCTCTGTGGCAAGCATCCTGAGGTTCTCTACAGAGTAACCAGCCTCTGGCTGGAGATCAACTTCCATCTCTTCTTGAGCCATTTCTGCAAAGAGTTGAAAAAACCTAGTATTTATTTGCAAGTCTGCGCCCTACTTCTAGCGTGACAGTGGCAAGAATCAGGTGCAGCAGTCAGTGACTACAAAAGCCTTTAGAATTCAGACTCAAGAGACAATTTGTCCTTTTGTCTCCTGCAGCAGAGCTAAACCATCTCAAGTGAATACAGGTACGTGAGCTGGCATAGCAGGCAGCACCCTCCCAGAGTCCTGGACTCCAAGTCTTTGGTCCAATAGCAGCAACCACCAAAGGCACATTATAAAAAAATCAATTTAAGTAAGCCCCTTGCTTGAATATGGAAAGTTAGGGATTTCTTGCTGGCATCATTAATTTGCCAGTAAATTCATGTGGATCTTGGAGAACAGAGTTTGGAAATATTTAAGAGACTCTCCATGGTGAGCAGCACTGCACAAACACCCACAAATAAAGCCAGAAACAAGCTCTACAACGCAGTCCTTTGTCTGTCACATTGCTCTCTGGAGGTGGGTTTATTTTTAAGTTTCTTCAAACAAAATTCCATTATCACTGCGACCCTTTCCCACATCTCACTTAACAGGCCTTTCAGGTACTTTATATTCACCAACACCATGCCAACCAAGAAAGAGTATCACAGCAGAACCCACGACCAAGATGTTATGGGTAGCAAATTACCTACACCACCAGCATTTGTGGATCCATATTCAACCTGAGACTAGATAAACATGAAATGTGCAGTAAAGCCTCACATACGTTATTTAAGGATGGTTGTCCTGCAAATGTCTTCAGGATAAAGATTTCAGGTTACCTCCTAAATAAAAGTACTACCTTAGGTTTGGAACAAAAACAGAAGAGGCAACAGTCTGTGCATTGCTAATTATTATGCAGCTGTCAGGCACCTAATGAGAACACTTCAGTCACCCCATTCTACAGGCAGTCTTACATCACAAAAAGTTCAAGATTATTTCATTAACTGAATAAGTAAGCGTGCCCCCCAAAAAATCATCCTTCTTTTGCAGGCTGGTGTAGATTAAATTCTGCAAGCTCCTGAAGGTCATTCACATTCTCAAAAAATACTTAGGCAATCATAAATGTGAAAGGCTTTGGAAATTGTAGACCTTTAGCATTACTAAGAGCCCAAAGCACACACCAAAACTTACTAGGCTAGGCGCTGTGCAAACAGAGTGAAGGCTGCTTTTAGTACACAGAATAACTAGAAAATGTATATGAGAATTACTCGAGGGGGATGTAATACTGCTCACATATTTTTATAAACCTTTCAAGAAGTTCTAACTTAGAAATCATTTTATAATTCTTATCCTAATTACCAATTCAGCCTAAGTTAGGCCAAAAATAGATGTTAAGTGCCACTTCCCACCAGAACAGTCATATAGTCAAGATATGCTAATATTCAGTGATCAAGTACTGCTTCTCTAGCACGAAACTCACATTCATGATAAAATTGCTACCTACAAGCATAACAGACCTTTTATTTTCCCCATAAACTAACTGTGAGTTCTAAAAATACTGCACATGTTCACCATTTTGGGTTAACTAACCCTGCGTAACTCCTAATTAAAAAAAAAAAGACCTTAATACTGGCATTTTCACCATTAAATCTTGGAGCCTTCCTGAAAGGGGCAAAGGCCAGTGCTTCCTCGAGACAGCCAGCCACCCACCCGACAGTCACTGGAGGAGGCTGCTGACGGAAGGTCTCCATAAACAAGCTTCTTGGGCCCAGCTGAGAAAAAAGAGTGCTGTCAGGGGACAGAGCTGGAGAGGCAGCACAGGTGCAGGCGGCTCCACAGAAGGCCCTGCAGTATGAACCAGAAGGCTGAACGCTGAAGCACAAGATTCCCCTTGCAGAGGGCCTCCTCACGTGCCAACCCTGGCCCCACACTACACCCCCAAGAGTTATTATACTGCACCCACTTTAACATAAAGTTAACCAAAAAACCCCAAAAAAACCCCAACCCAAACACCACCCAAAATTAAGCGCACGCTCCACAAGCATGGATTTATTTCTGTTTTTTTACAGGGCTCGTTTCTTTTAACTAAGAAAACCGGTCCCACAAACGGCGCGGGAGGGGGAGATCCTTCTCCCACAGCCACCCCAGACTCTGGGGACGCCTCAGGCTAG
>VYXH01007191.1:234374-276230 GCA_013397275.1 Burhinus bistriatus | reverse complement strand
TTTTTCCCCTGTCCCTTTTGGAAATAGATGCAATTTAAATCACATGAAAGCAAACAATCTTCTTGCAAATCCACAGCAGGGAGTGGAGCCAGTGGTCCTCGTGCAGAAGGCATGGAGGGGGAAAGGAGACCAAAAGGGGCCGTTTGTGCAGGGGAACTGTGGACGAGAAGGGAGGGGAGTGGGAGGGTTGGCTGCAAGTCTTAGTTTAGGTAACTTTAGAATAAGCGCAAGGTTCCCGTGTTTGTAGACTGGTGCGGTCTTGCTAAAAAGGCCCAATGGGAACATTGCCCATCTTTGTGCTGTCTAAACACTTTTATCTCATGTGGAATACCACCTGCATTAATTTGGTGGGCACAACTGTATTATGCAATAGTTTTCTTGTGTAACTGTGCTTCATATAAACCCAACATTGCCTATTTTGGCACTTTATTCGCACTGCAGGTTTAATTTTTACCATCTTTGATTGTAGAAGAGACCTTCAGAGAAACAAAGATATTGGGGCTAGCAAAGTGCTAAGAGGCAGGGGATGATCCTGACTTTCTGACAGCAAACAATGGAGATAGGTTTTAGCTGAGCAGCTGATTTTGTGTGTGGGGATTGAGGGAGAGGGATCAGGCGTTTGGGAGCACCCTGGCGGGGAGTACAGAAACCGGGAGACAACACTATAGAGACCATAACTTCAGAAGGGGTAACATAGAAATGGTCAAAATCGGCTATTTTGTTCTCTCTCTATACATAGCATAAAAAATTGGGATATCCAGACAGAAATGAGGGAGAGGACAAATCTTGATGTGGTAACTGCAGGAAGGAGATTTAATAATTATGTCACTAAAACAAACAAAAGACCCTCTAGGAAAAATATATGTGCAGCATTTAGCTGTTAGGTAAGTGATAGATTCTTTCTTTTTACTTTTTTTTTATTTTTAGATACCTGATCAGTTAAAGCAGCAGCTTTTTCAGCACATCTCTTATTAAAAAGACATTTTTCTGTTACTAGTGAAAGACAGAAACAAACTGTAATGTCTTCTCCATTCAGTTTTATATCAAAATGGTCATTCATTTTCCATCATCTGTGTTTGAAATCTTGTAAGTGAAATTAATAATGGGCATATGTCTTCCAAGTGCTTACTTGTTTGGTCTTTTTGATGCTGAAACCTTAGAGAAACTTTTCTGCTGGAACTTGTCTTGCCTTTCTGTGCCATCTGACTATAAATTAGCCTTATAGTTCTCCTCGATTTGCTTTTTAGCTCCACTTAGCCATGTAATATTCTTTACCTGATATGACCAAGACAGAATAAAGAGTAGCTCGGGTACCTTCATGCCAGGGTGGTCTGTCTGACGTTGTGCCATTACGGGATGGAGAGGCAGAATTAATTCTGCCTTTGTTGTGGAACTGTGATGGCACTGAGAATACGGCATCCTTTCTTTGTACTATGGTAGCTTTTGCTACTATCTAGCTGTGCATTAAAGAAGCCTAACCAAATTACTTTCTCTTTTTTTCTTTTCAGAATGAAATAAATGAGGTCCCTTTCTTTGATATCCAGCTGCCTTACGAACTGGCACTGAAGATATTTCAGTACTTGGGCAAGACCGAATTGGGAAGGTGCGCTCAGGTAAGTGCTGCTGACACTTTGCTTCTCTGATACCACGTAAAATTGGCAGAAACATTCAAGAAACAGTCAGGCACCTTGATGCAGGGAATATGTGTGGTAGCCCTTGTGGCTCAGCTGATTGTGCTTTTGTTTATTGGAAATACTTTCAAAGCTGCATTGAAAAAATAACAGTAAATGAGCTGGATTTATAGCTTGCAGTTGAGTAGAGTTAAGTAAAACAGCTGTGGCTTGGACAAAAGTGAAGCCTTAAAATTTAGAATAAATACTTGCAAAGATCTTTTGATTCAAGTGAATGTATTTAGAAACAAGTGAGCGTCTTGCTGCAATATTTAGAACTTAACACTTTGCAGTGTTAAGGGCATGGCAAAGAAGGCTGTTCCCTGCCACTTTTCAGTGTGTGACTTGAACCGTAAAAATTGGAGTAGTAACTTTTTGTCTGTAGTAATTTCGCGTGAGGCTAAATTCTTAAATGACACTGGTTTCCTCCCCCCCTCCCCACCCCGGCAAGGAGTTTATGTTTGTCTACGGTGGTACTTTAAGATAATGCTTTCGCCAGTCTGTACTCAGACATGGTCCATAATTTACGTGTAGTTGTAAACTTCCTGTCTCTTCACATAGCTTTACTAACTTGAACACACACACCCCTGACTATACTTAGGACTGTTCAGCCCACACTACTGAACCTCTTTATCTCCTTTCTTCACACATTGAATGATGAACCTCCTCTCTGAATGAGTCTCCAAAGCAAACTTAATTGGCAAGTGCTGATTACCCTGTGAGGCAGAGCAGAATACTGTGGATATTCACTGCCAGCTTCTCCCATGACCACTGTTTAGTGTTTCAGCTGGTGTTCACTGAACTCTTGTGTACAAAGCACGTCTTGCAACTTCACAAAAATCCAACCAAAACCATTCTTTGTGTTTGACCAAGCCCTGGGCTGTTTGTCAGAGAAAGAAATGTTAACATGTAAAAAGTGGAAAGTGACAGAAAGTGACTTCCTAATGCCTTTTAGGAACAAGGACTTTTAGAAGAAAAATAATTCCTCTTGCAGGGCTTCTGTTGCAGAGGAAAAAAATTCTTTAGGATTAATTTTTGGTGCGGTCCAGGAGACCGAAGCTTTCAGATATGCTTGAGTTTCTGTCATTTGAGGTAGAGATACACGATCAGTAAAGGCTGCATCCCTTGAAATGGAACAGGATTGAATTTTTGAAGTGGATTACTTTAAGGTTATTCTTTCTCTATATCGTTTTTTTTTTTTTCCTTGGGCATGATCAGTTTACCTCATGGCATAGTAAAAAGATTGGCTGATGAAGGGCTGCTTCTTTTCTCGGCGCTTGGGCTGCACTCAGTTTCTCTCTCGCTCACTTTGGTTTTTAACTTGAACCTGTTCTCAGAAGATGTGTTTAACACTGAGAAAATTTTCCCCTTTTCTCCTTTGCCTTCTAAGACTTGAGTCAGTGGATCCTACGTGGCAGCTGACAGGTAGCTGAGCAAATGCCCAGGGTTTTACAAGGCTTTCCGAATGAGATGAATATCCAATGCTTTTAGTACAGAACTGGCTTCTTTTTAAGTGTTCAAATAAAAAGCAAAGCAATAAAAATAAATACCATTTTCATTTTTCTCTCGGTGATTTTGTTTTTGAGCAGGGGGGAAGCTCTCCTCTGTTAAATGGAAAGCCCTGCTGCTTTACGGTGTTATCACAGAACTTTTTTTTTATTAAGGCGCCTTGGGATTTTAGTGAAATTGGGCCAGTTAGTGGAATTGGCATCATGAACTGTGTGACTGCCTTTGGAGAAAACCTGTTTGCTTAGTTCTTTATGCCAAATTGGTAACCGACTAACAGTAAAGTAGCCTGACTGCAGAGCCTCTTTGAGATTTAATCACACCGCAGACTGCTCTGGAGAACTTTAATTTCACCCTGATATTTCCCCCGCCCCCTCTTCCCCACAGCTTTTCTTTGATTTTTGGAATTAGTACTATAAAACACAGCTATCCGTATGGTACTTGAAATACAAAAGCCATGTGCAGCATGTAAATTAATGGTGTCATCAGTTCCTGAGCTCTGGCGATTCACCGTAGTTGTGCGGTATTTAGTAGCATCCAGCAGACCAGTCCCTTTTGATATCTCATGTTTATAATTCAAGGAGGAAGGTATCCAGGCCTTAATCTGTCAGCAGAACAGTCCAGAGTAATGGCAAAATTTTCCCTCTGCTTTGTGCCAGCCCTATGAGCAACTTTTGATTCTGTTCTGACCATTGGAAGAAATATCTACGCTACGAGTGACTCTCTTGTGATTTCTGTGCTGTTTGAGAACAGTCAGTCCTTCCTCCTGGTGGTGCTGTAGAGAGAAAAGAAAAACAGTCACTTGGGACACCACAAGTATGACAGATTGAAACGCATCAGAAGTTCTTGTGTTATTTGGGGCTGATACTGCAGATATCTGCAATCCTTTAAACGCTCAGCTTTGTGATAAGGTCTGGTCTATGAACTTCTCTGTATACTTACAGTTGTTACCGGAGACTGTGTAAGTTGCATTTTGTGGTGTGAAATACTTTTCGACAGTATGTACTGAACTTTGGCAATGCTAAGGTGGTTTTATTTCTGAACGGATCAGTGGGAAATTGCCTTGAACTGTTAACATTTTCATCTGAGGGATGATTTAGAAATGTTTACCAACACAACAATTGTGTATGTATCTAGGACGAGGGAGGCTGTTTCTAGGAATTTAAGAATTAATTGTCTTGCATAGATGAAGAATTTCAGATGCTTTCCTCTAGAGCCTCTGAAATTGTCAAACTGTTAGGCTTTTAGTGTTTGTACATTTTAAAAAACAAAATCTCATGTATTTTTTGAGCGTACTTTTGCATCAAGGTTGTATATGGGTAAAAGTAATCGTCCATCCGCGTCATCATAGTTTAGAGAGAGAGTAGAGAAACGGATGGGTAAGAATATCCTGGGCTCAGGATGAGACTTAAAATAACATTACGGCTGTGAATTGAAAAGATGAGCAGCTTCCACCTGGTAAATGTGCATCTGAATGGCTTTGGATTAAATACTCTTTGGCACTACATATTGTACTGAATTGAAAGTCCAGATATTTCTAATTGAGGCCCCTGGCTTCAGCGAATGAACCTTGAACGTGTCTTTGTATGACTAGGGAAGAAAATAAACCCAATGAAACAAAGACAGTTATCAGATGGAGAGGGGTGAATAAACCTTCATTAGGATTTGAGCCAGTTGATTTAGACAGGATTAGAAGAAATTTAGGATTTGATGGAAGAGGTGGAGTGTTTTAGGATTTTTTTTTCTGTGGGGAAAAAAAAAAAATCCCCCAAAGGCAAAACCAAATAGCAAAACCTATATCAGCGAAAGCCTTTGAAGTCCTTCAGAACATTATTACTTGCTGAACTATAAGATATAAAACTGTTCCTGTGTGGAGCTCAGGGGAAACCAAAGTTTCTTTGCTGAGAACAGTTGAGAACTGTAGTAAAAAGATAATAGGAACACTAAAGACAAAATTAAATCGGAGACTCTAAATTTATAAACAACTCTGCAAGATGTTGACATTGATTGTTGTTGGAGTTCCTACATAGTGTAGATTTGGAAATAATTATGTTCGTAGTTTCATAAGAGCTTTGTGTGTCTCAGCTACTCTCCAACAAACAGAATGTATGGGTGCGTATAAATAAAGCCGTAATGCTCTGGCTTTCGGGGCCTCACCTGAAACTCTAAGTCAAGCAGATCTAATAAAGCTGACTTCAAGCCAATGGCTGGTTTTAATGTGGCAGCTCACAGTGGTGCTGTAAAGTGAAATGCTTGAGACACTTTTATTAGAGATTTCTTGCAGCTGAGGCTCACTCAGTGGGGCTTTTACAAGGGATTGTCATGCCAGTTTTGGTGCATTAAGAAAAGGCTGCGTTGGGGACCCTTTGGAAATTCATGCTTGTAAAGCAGCAGGATTCGATGTAATTTGATTTTAAAAAAATCATAATAGGATAGGATCTTTATTCCCCTTGAATGTTTGTTCCTGAAAGTTGAAAAGGCATTCTAAATTTTATGTACTGCCCTCCTTTTTTTTTTTCTTTCTGTCTTTATAAAATGCTTTTAAGACCCTGAAACTAGAAAGGTCTGTGCAACATTGTCTATTTTGGCAAACTCCAAAGGTGGGTGTGCGTGTGTTTGGGGTTTTTTTGGTTTTCTTTTCTTTTTAAAAGCAAGGCAAAAGTTAGCGTAGTTTGGCTTTGTTTACTTCTGCTTGTGTGTTAGCCTGCCACCTCAATGTCAGCAGAAATGTGCTGCTGTTACGGGAGGGGGCAGAGGTGCCCTTACTGTCGACCGTGGTGCTCAACTCCTGCAGAACAGCTGCTTTTTCTGTGTGTCAGCAAAAAGCTGAGGGGTTTTGTGGTGTTTTTTTGGGGGGGGTCTTTTTTTTTTTTTTTTTTTTTTTAGCAATAATATATGGAATTATGTTACTTTAAAATCAAATTGAGAGCAAATTCCCCACTAAACTGTAACGGTTTGAAATTTGGATTGCCTTTTTCTTTTTTTCCCTCATGGACTTCCTGAGCGTGTCCCTGTAGGGACAGGAGCATTGAGCACTGCATTTTTATTACAGGTTGATGTATGTTCTTCCATCTTCTAGAGAAGACTTGGTGCTGTTTCTGTCATTTTTAAGGCATTACGATTTACCTATCCAGGTTGTTTTCTTTGTCTGATGATGGAAGGGGATTGTGTGTGCCTGCTAGTTTGAATTGAGGTCTCTTGGTGACTAACTAGAATATTGGTTCTGCTGGTCTTGAATATTCCTGTTTGACAGCTGCTCTTGTATGTAGGTATCAGATCTTAAAAACATATGCAGGTTACTCAGTCCACTCCCCTTTTTTTCATGTTAAACTTTTTCTTTCCTTTTCCCTGGAAGAAACAGGTCATGAGAGATGTCTTATGATGCAGTTCTTGATTCCTGGTGGGATGTTGGTTTTTGAGAGCAGTAAGGGTACGTGTGTGTCTTTACAGCAAGACCAACCAGCAACACAACGTAAACAAGATGACTAGGGAGCTTCATCAAGCTTTCAAGGGGAGATCCGTGCTGTTTTTTGCAGAAGATACCATCCCACTGTTTGGGGACTACATAGTGTGCAAGGAGGTTTGGGACCATATGTGTAAGACGGTTTTGCACTTACTGTGACCTACGGGGACCCGTAAGACATGGGGTGGTGTTGATGGGACTGACCTGCTCTCTGGACCTTAGCTGCTATCTCCCTGTGATGCTGGAGGTGTTTCTGACTAGTCAGTCTTGGCCTGATACTGCATTTAATACAGCAGACTAAGGCATGCTCTTCCAAGTCATCACATGTAAAATTTTACAGATCACGTTAAAAACTCTGAGATTGCTTCATTTATTTAAGGGAGGGTGTTTTGTTTTTTTTTCTGTACCCTCTCTGTAAGCCTCACTGCATGCTTTGTTGCTCCAGTGGCTTGTCTTCTGCAGGGATTTCTTGCAAATCTGCCCCAGCCAAAAGGATCTTGTACTTTCAGTATTCCTCATGATACATAATTTTGTGAAGCTATGCTTCCTATTTGAAAGCTGTGGGTTTAAGAAGTCTGAAACAAGATGTGCATGGCAATGATAAAATACAAAGGAGATTAATCTTATTAAATAGCAAACAGGTAATACTCATCTTTCACCCCACTGTGCCATGTTGTATCTGTGTGTAAACGTGGAACGAATGGCAAGTAAACATGAAGAGGTGGTTCTGTGAGAGTTTGTATCAATGGGAGACCTAGATTCTCAGTGTAATCGTGGGACTGAAACGGACATTAGATGCTTAATTGTAAGTTGCTAAAAATGATGTCAGTCTGAGAAGGTTTTTTTAATCTTTTGGAAACAGCATGCAATTGATTGCTGCTTTCACCAGTAGCAGTTTTCATTGGTTACATCTGTTTTTTTAAATTAAGAATTACAGAGAACAAACGCTACTTAAGTTGGCTCTTAGCTCTTGAATCTTTAATTCTAAGCCCACAATTGATTATGATGAAGCTGTTCTCTCTGAAATGGACAGCAACTAGAGGCTACTTGAAAAACTTAATAATTCATTCCTGTTTATGCATACTGTAATACAATAGCTTATAAATCACTAATGTCATACACCTAATCAGGCATTGTCAGTAGGACTTTAGAGATTCTGTGGTGTGATCTGAGAGGTTTTCTTAGCTAGAAATATGAAAATAAATTCATATTTTTGCTCTAAACTTACAATGCTGTCTTAATTGTTTTCTTGCTTCTTTTCCCTTCAAAAATTTCTAATTGATATTTCAGGTTGGCAGTATGGCTGCTAAACACTGGTATCCATGTTGCGTGGAATTTTAGTGAAGTAGAAACTCAGTTATTTTCAAAAGAATCCACAGAAAACAAGCATTTTCTTAAAGGTTTTTTTTTTCCACGCTGTTAGTAGTATATTTGTTTAGATAAGAATGTAGTCTTTGGTCAGGCCTGTATTGTTTTGTATGTGTATATTTCAGACATTATTTAAATAATTCTAAAAGAAATCTAATTTTTACTTTATGCTATATATATATTTGATTTCTAGGTCAGCAGGACATGGAAAGTACTTGCAGAAGATGAAGTGTTGTGGTACCGGTTGTGCCAACAGGAAGGATACCTATTAGATATGAGCATCTCTGATCATTCCTGCTGGAAACTCGCCCTCAAGAACTGCCGTGCCAGAGAGCGCACTTTGAAAACCAACTGGAAGGTAAAAGGGAATTTCTTTGATGTGATCCAGATGCTGCAGAAAAATGGGAACCTGGTTCAAGCAAGTGGTAGTGAAATTTTGGTCTTTTGTATTGCAGCTTCTTTTTGCCAGTTAAAAGGTGAAAGCTGCTGAAGGATTTATGAGATTTTGCTGTAGCTGTAATACCGTTTTTCCCAGTGACTGATTACTTTTGGGAGTGAGTGTTTCTGTTTGCTATGCTACTCCATTGACTTAGGTGAGAGAGAGATGGTTTTCCTTCGAGCATCCCTTGATAATGAGAATTAGCCTTAAAGATGAAGGCTTCTTCCCCTGCTCATTACATATCCTGGCTAAAAGAAGCCTATCTTTTTTGTTTTTTGTTTTTTTTTAATTGTGATAGCTGTTTTTCTACCTAAAGATTATGAGTGATAATGAAGAGCGATAGCTTCTTTCTCCTTCATTTCTGTCTGTAAAAATTCCAGGAGGCAAGCATGACTGCTGCACTGCGACTTGTCAGTAGCAATAGCAAAGCTCGGAGTTTTCCATGTAGCAGCCAATTAACTTGTTCGATGAATATATTGCAATCCCAACACCGTGTCTCGTCTTTCTGTGCAGAACCGCATCGGTGCTGTGAGCCAGCTGCAATATGAGCTGGGAAGAATTCTTTGTGATGTACATTCTTGTGATGGAGTTGTTATTGCTGGGTGAGTATGAGGTTGCGTAATGCTCCTTTAATCTTCACTGTTTGAGATCTCACGTGCTGCCTTTTAACAAATTCAAAAGAAGAAGCTGTTTGAGGCAACAAGAGTGAATTCTTCTGACTGCAGTTCATTTGTGGGTGAGATAGATTGTCCTTAAAGTGACTGATAACAATGGTTATCTACAAGTCATTTCAGCAGTACAAATTTTCATTGTACTATTCAAAAAGCTGTCTCATGTGCATGTAGTCCCTGTAAAGACCATAGTACTTTCTGATGAACTATATTCTGTTGTTTTGCTGTGGAAGCATCCAGATTGTATTAAGTATTGTACACACCTGCTGAAAAATGCTCTTTTTATTATTTTTTTTCCATAAAAATCTCTTAATCACAAGGATATTTTTGTGTGCTGTGGCAAGAAAACTTTGGAAGGACTGTTACTTTTCTCCATTATTATTTAAAAGACAATCTGGGGATGGGGGGGGAAACACCCAAAAACCAGAGACACTCAAACTTCTCTTTTCCTGATATAAAGCTTTGTCAGCACCTTGATTTATTGCTAGCTATTCATTTGGTTTACACTCTTAAATACAATTTTGAGAACCTCCCAAACTCTTGGAAGAGGTTAGCATTACTGTCTCAGTAGGTGTAAGGCTTTACTGTATTCTTGAATTTTACAGGTTCAGGAATTAGTAGCCCTCCAGAAGAAGAAGTCACACCAGTAGATAAAAGTGGTATCATCCAGGGGGCAGTCAGAGGACATTGTCCTCTAACATACCAGAGTTCCGTATTTTATGGTGGTGCTTCACGTTAATGGTATGCTTAGGCGTTGTGGGATTAGAGAAAACTACTTATAAAATACTATGAAATTCACACACTCGTTAAGAGAAAGGTGCTTTGAAATACATTGCGTGTAGATAAGTCCATATACATTGAAATGCTTTTGAATGCTCTCGGGCCACTGAGAGCAGAAATCTAAACCCGCATACGGCAGGAGTGAAAGGGGAATTTTAATCTTTGGTGATTGTTTTCGTTTGTTGTTTGTCTTTTTTACTAGATGCTCTTCCGCTTGTTTTACTTCTGCGTTTGGAGGTCTCCCTTTCTATTCTCTTCTGTCCTGTTCATTGACTGTTGCTTCTCTTTCTCTGCTTTTCTTGCCATGTTTTTGCTGCTATGTAGTCTGTGACCTCTAGAGGGGCAGTGCCACACAGTGGTTAACCTAAACAGTGGCCGTGGGAAGAGACTTGAAGAATTCATGTGGCTGGAGTAATGCAGATCTTATGTGGACTCCTGCCTGATGTTGAGGCTTCCTTGGGCCACCAGTAAGACACCGCAGCTCCCAGCCTGCTGTGGTCCGCAGCTGGGATCCGGCTCTGCAGATAGCAGCCCGACTTCTTTTGTGCCCTTCAGCTTGGGCAGTGTGTTCCCTGGCCTTGGCTGGGGATCTGCGCTACTGTATCTGTTCCACGGTCTCTAATGAAACCTCCTGGACTTTTTTGGGAGCCAGAAACCCCAGTTGTCTCCGCACTGCTGCCAAAACCTCCAGCTCTTCTTTTTCTTCATTTTCTCCATTGTGTTCATATCCAAACACGCAATATATAGATGGTAGGCAGAATAAATTAAATTTCTGAAGAATTAATGGACGAAGGATATTAATCCTGCATATTAAACTCAAATAGTCCATATTTTATTTTGGTTTATTACAGAAGTTGGGTTTATGTAGTTTCACACAGTATTTCCGTATTGGCTCCCTAGTTCCTCCAGTATCTCTTGATCATCAGTTGGCACGGTGAAGGGAGGTGGTGCCATTAAATAGTTTAGATTTCTGAAACATTCATGAAAATAGGTGAGCAGGTTAGAGACCACTGAGGGAAAAGGTGCACATGCGTATCCATTCGGAAAAGTGATGTTATGGGTTTCACTCAGATTACTTCTCAGTAATTTCCCTTCTCTGAGAAAATGAATTTTAATAATGAAGTATCTTTGAGCATATATTTGAGCATATATTTGATAAAACAACATGGGGAAATCAGAATGCAGCTGTTTGACTTTACCTGGTTAATAAATTAAATGTTTAGAATATAACACAAAATACAACACAAAAGTTATATTATTTCCTTTGCTGTTTATTATTTGCTCTTCGCTCTGCTTTGGTAGCTGGAGATCTCTGAAAGCATCCCGTAAATTGCTGCAAGTAGAAAACTATTCGGTAAGTATTTAGGATAGGTAGAGTGAGGAATTTGCTGGGGTTTTGTTGTTTGGTTTTGGGTTTTTGTTTTTTAAATCCAAACATAACCCTCCCCTTTCTCTCCCAGCTTATAGTATTGTACTTAATGGCGTTGTGCTTTCAAATTTGTCATAAAAGTGTAATGAATCTGGTGATCAATAGCTAGCTGTTGCATTCTTTCAGTACTTAAGAAGTAATTTAATAGCTGAGGTTAACAAAGTCAATTTTCTTCTCAGTATAAATATCAATTATCTGTTACATTTAATGATTATATCTCCAGTTTCGCAAACACTTACATGCTTAGCTTTACATGTGAATAATCATAGGTTACAGCAAGACTTGTCGTGTGCATAAAGCTAAACTGGTGGGTGACTTTGCAAGACTTGAGAAGTTGGTGATGATCTTAAAGCTAATTCTGTGTGGGGCATTTCCCGGGGTTTTCTAAGCAGTGGCTTGTGGCATCATTTACCTTTCTTTCTTCTCTAGGTTGCTGCACTGGAGAAAAATAGGGCCACTCAGTTTTTAGCAGGTTTTTTGATGTCTGACTTTGGGGCGCAGCTGCAGCACTCTGGCTCGGCTCGGTCAGCCCAGCCAGGCATTATGCTCTGCCTGTATAGCTGGAAACTGTGGCAGTGTATAGCAGCTGCTCCCTGGTTTCAGGAGATTCAACTCAGGATCTTGGAAGATCTGAGAATGGTTACAAAAATTAAAAAAGGGGTGGAGAGAGAGAGGTTCTCCAGCAGAAATGGTGGGGCTGTTGTGTATTTGGGGTCTTGGAGCAAGCCTGGGAGCAATCTTACTTGGTTTGAACCTCACCTGGTCTTGTGCTCTTCCCTATACTGCTTCAGACTCTGCTGGGAAGTGGAATAACTTTTAATTTGGCTGCTGTAGAGCTTTTTTAAAATCTTTCTGAAAAGGAATTTGTGCAAGCTGTGGGCAGGGTGTCTTAAAACAGCAGCTACCAAATGTAACACATAGAGGTATAGTTTGCCTGGACTGGTTCAGGAGCGGATCTCTCCGTTACCTTTGTGTAAGGAAGCAAAGACAAACTCTACGGGGTTAGCTCTCCCTTAGAGAAATGTACCTATTTCATACACTCTCCTCTGTTTTCTCTACGCTGCTGCCAAAGCTCAAGCCAGAAGATGGCAGAATATCAAGGATTGATTAAGTGCAACCTGAGCTGTGCGTTGAAGGTGGCTGCTAGTGGCTCCTCTTTCTCAGAGCGCCTTGCATTTACTGGCTGACATCAGATAATTTAATCTGGCCTGCATGCAGAGCATCTTGTGTTTATCATTAAAATTTCATCCCAGCGGTTACGATGCTTGTTTTCTGGGTCAGACCTTGAATCCCTTTTCATTTGAGACAGCGGTGTTTGTGGTTACCTCACTCCCAATCAATGTTGTATTCGCCAGCCTTTCTACAGTTACATGTCTCGAAGGATCCTCTTTAAAGGGATGTTGTCCTCTCCCCCCTCCATGTTCAATTCAAATGTAGTTTCTTCTTTAAGTCAGGGTTTACTTAAAGCAATTATATGTCTGCTCGCTTGGCTTTTATAAATTACTACTGATGATTAGGTTCCACTGTACCTAATACTGTCATATGTTTGGTTTCAGTACAGAGTGCCTGGATTTCTTCACCTTCTGTTAATAAAATCTTAAACAAATATGTGCATGTTCAGACAGTAAAATTGCTACTTTTTTTTTTGCCTTTTCTCCTTGGCAGTGTTGACAGCCACACCGATGGGCATTTGTAGTCAGAGGTTGGGTCCTCCTGGAGATACCAATCTCAGCCTGTATCTGGTAGTTGTTTGCACTGTGGTGTCATTACGCAGTGGATCCCGTGCTGTGACATGTCCGTAACGTGTCGTGAGGCTGTTTTGCTGTCTGACCGGCTCTGTGTTAAATACTGAACGTGTGGCTGTCCTTGAGGCTGTGCGGTAAACTTGCTTTGTGTCGGTGGCGATCATCTCACCTCACAACTCACCCCGTAAAACGACACCGACTCTGCTGTGAGTCAGGGGGATGTTTTATTGTGCATTGTGTTAACTTTTTTATGCTGCTGGAAAGGGCACTGTGGTTTTACTGCTGCTCTTTGTAGCTCTGAAAGCTTCCCAAATGAAAATAAGCAGAAGAGATCTAGAGTCAGACCACCCTTCCAAAGGCCCAGAAGTATAAAGGTATCTACTTTTTCTTTCTTCAGTTTTCTTTGACTGAAAAAAGAGTCGTAGACTGATAGTTAAGAGCTTGCATAAACGGAGATTTAAGGGCATGCCTCTGCTCTGACACGGAGGCCCGTCTACCAGATGCTGCGTGAAGTCCTGCAGCCCTTACAGACTCGACTGGGAATCAGCCCTTGGTTCTTCTCTTTACATTTTAACTTCAGAGGTTTCCTCCCTCCCCCAGTAATTACTGTCTTCTTTGCTAGAGACTTTATTTTCTTGAGTAAGGGCTAGTGAGATGCTCAGTGCCTCAATAAATCTGCAGATTAACACTTCCTCCCCTTTCAGGGTGGAGCACACCTGGCACAGATGGTGTTTCTCCAAGTGATGCTTGATAAAGGCAATGAGAAACAAAAAAAGAACTTTATAAATACCCTGTGTAGTTAGGGAAATCATCTATTTTAGAGGTAGTGATGTGTTTTGATTCTCTCATACTGAGAAACTAAATGCACTGAAATCATTTTCATACAGTTGTCTTCGTTCTGAAGAAGTCTTATGGGAGTTATAGATTAAACGCTGCAGCACTTCCAAACGATTTGGGCCTTTCAGTTTAAGTCATTGTGAGCAACATATAGATGTAAAAGTAGCTGCTACTATATGATAGATTTCTTTGTTCTCTAAAATCACCTCCCACGCTGCTTTCCTCTTGCTCAAAGGTGACCTGCAAATGACTTTTAAAAAAAAAAAAAAAAAAATGGGCTTGCCACTCTTTTTAGCTTCATAATGATGTGTGAAACTAGCCCGAAAGGCTTGAAAACACTTTTCTGCACTTTTTAAAACTTCATGTCAACTCTCATCTAATTTGGTTTTTTTGCTATAGGGCTCGTGGGCTATTCTCAAGGTATTTATTATTAGCTCTTGCATCTTAATTCACTGTGCAGACCTGAGGAAACCAAAATATTAATTAGTAATGAAAATGAATAAAAGTTAACAAACTGAAGTCTTAAACAGCCTGAATAAACCCCTGCCTTATTTAATTGCTTAAATTTCACTTGTATAATGGCACAACTTTGATAGGTTTCTCCCTCCCCTCCCAGTGACTGAGAGCCTGGATGTAAAATAAAGCAGTAAGGCAGAAGGTACAAATACTTGCCTTTTTCCTTCAACATTCCCCAAACCCTTTGTGTTCTCTTCACTCATTCTCATCATTGTTAAGAAGTAATAAGCGTCAGACCTTCTTTTTTTTTCAGTGAGTCACCTTTAGGAGGGTTGAAAACAGGATGACATCATGAGTTCAGAGGGGTCGGATGACAAACTACAGGAGTTAGGTAAGGTTGTGTTAAGTGACAAACATGTTGGCTTCTCTGTCATCTTGTGAAAAAGAACCTTTCAGGTGAAACCAATCGTAGAAGCTTGATACTGGCTCTTTGTGAAAGCTGGTTTTCCAGCCTGCCCGACCGTTAAGCTATTGGTTTACCTGTAGGTTTTGCTGGATGTGGAGGAAGGCGTTGCTGCAGGGAGATGCACTGTGTGCGTAGTGATGCCCAGTATTCTGAAGTCATGGTAGTTATTTTTGAGCTTGTAAAGGCTGGGGTTTTTTTTTGCTGAGGCCCGACAAACCTGTCCTTCTTTCTAGTAAACTTCTTGAACATTTCATTTTTAGTGTTTTCACAACCTACCAGCCTCTAGGCTGTTGCCATCAGTGCAACTCTAGAGTTCGGGTGATACTTTTCCTCTCTGCTCTTTGCAGTGTGGTGCAGTTTGTGTTCCTTCCAACATGTAAACATATCCATTTACATCATCTTCAAATGGTGTTGTCTTGCCTGTATCTGAAACTGGAGCCATTGTTTTATTTGTTGCATTATGTGTTTGTCCTGTGTGAAATAATAGGGCCGATGGACAAGGTCCGTCCCAAATTGTGTCATAATTCCTCTTGAATTCTTTTGAAAAAGGTAATTATTTTTTATCTCCTGCATGGCAGTAGTCTTAGGCAGTGCCCACAATAATATGTTTCCTTGGTCAGAGCAGCTGGTGTAACTAATGGGCCTGGGCTGATGCAAGCCACTGAAACCTTGGTCTAAATGGTCGGAGATTCTTGGCCTTAAAAAAGAAATTACTAGAGACAGTTTGGCTTTCTCTAACTTCTGCTTTTGTAACTGTTCATTAAAATGTTTTGCCTACCATATAACCCTTTGGCTTGTTTCTGTTCCCTTGGTATGACATTTGCATGCGCTTAAAATTAATAAGAAGGTGAGGCATGCAGAAGTACTTAGGATGGCGAAATGTTAATTTTGTTACAGAGAACAATGATAAGCTGCAGAAGAACTGCACGCTATTTCCAGCAGCTTAACCCACTTTCTAGAGCTACGATTTCCTAAATGAGGCCTTAAGAACGAAGGTATAAGCTTTCTGCAGATCGCTTTCTGTGAGCGTGGTCCACAGATGGACGTGGGTTGAAGAACTGGAAGGTCAAGTTCCCAGCAGAAGAGTTTGGGAATCAATCATAGGGATGCTCAGAATGTATTTCTTACATGTTAAATCTTAAAGTGTTTTCAGATCCATTTTGGTACAAGTTAGTCACTTTTTTCATAACTGCACTCATATGGCAAGCAACCCAAAATAATGTTTGGATGGAACAGGGACATTACTTTCCTACTTCACATTCTTCTGTCAGTGTTAGGATTGTTTCAAATGCTGGTTTTGGTTTACCCTCATCTATTTTTTCTCTTGTATTTTATGGTGGAGCTTTCTGCCATGCTATGTAATAGCAGGAAATTTTCTCTTTTCTGTTCCATTTGTATTTAATTTTTTTGTCATTGTGTTCTATTTTATTCCTTTCTGCCATATAAAATAGTTCTTTACTCCATCGTTGCTACTAGACTGTTTTTCCTGATTACTTCCCTTAAGGAACCCCTTAGTCAAGCTACCTGTCAGTTATATATGTAATGGCAAAATCAGTGTCTCTAAATACTGTAAATGGGAACACAGGAAGGCTTGGGAACTTCTGCCTCTTTCATCCAGCCCTACTCTGTGAGGCATCTAACCCCGGTAAATGTATCTGAGCTCTCCGTTATCCCTCACCCAAGTTGTGGGTCTTAACGTTGACTATAAAGATGGTAACAGAATCCATTTAATGTTGGTATTGTGTGTTGCAATTAGGGTATCTTCCAGCTTGCAGTGTTTTTGATGCAGAGGTTTTTGAAATTGAACATTATGAATTACCACTGTCTTACTTGAGTCTTACAGAGAAGATGAAGCTTAGGAGCGAGCAATTTGAACCAACTTACAAAGGCGTTTGGACTTGGGTTTGCATGTTTAATTGGACCTTATTCTTAAGCCTACTGAGGGGGTCTCTGACTAAATATCTTAATTAACCACATGAAGGACTGGTTAGTTGCTTTTGGTGGAATAAGGATGAAAGGTCCGAGATGCTTGTTGCAGCAAGACAGTGCAAAATACTCATTATTTTACTTGCTTATCAACAGGCATCCGTTTAAACAGAGCTATAGCTAGAGATTGTTACTTGAGCAAAATTCCTACTGACTTCAATAAAACACATTGACATTGTAAGGACTTCATAATAAGATCTTTTGAGTATTAACAGATGGTCACTGACTGCCTGAAACAAAGTTGTTGGGGTTTTTTTGTTTTGTTGATCACCGCAGGTATCTGGAAACTGAACAGACTTTGCCTTCTGGAAATCAAACCTGACTGTGAAACAAAGGGTTTTCTTTCTCTTTCCTTTTTATTTTCTTGCTACGAATTCTTTAGAGAAAATATGGAAAATGTAAACTGATTTCTGAAGTGTCTCATCAAAAGTCTTTGGTGTTCAGACCAACTTAGTGTAGTAAGACTTGCCCTGGAGCAGTGTGCTTGAGGCAGCTGACAAAGTGGGCTGACACCGGCATCCTGTTTCAGCAGAAACCCAGCAACGGTCGAGTTGACCCGCTTGTTTGAAGTGAAATTCTGCAGTGCCAGCAGTAAGTAAGCCATGAAGGAAAGCAGTTTGTCTTTGCTGCTGCCATGGACGGAATGAGTAGAGTCTCGACTGTTTTGAAAATGTTCCTGTTAACAGTTTTTCTTTTGTGTATTTGTCAGTTTATATATTAGTTGCAGTTGTACTTTGCACAAACACTAATTAGACAGCCATCAACACTCAGGGCCAAAGGCTTACTAACAATGCAACTGTGATAGCAGTGTCTTAATTGGTTGAGTATAATTGTCATTAGGCAACGATAAAGACATCTGGGGCTCTGGAGAGAGATCAGCCTCCCCCCCCTCCTCTTCCCCAAATTTGTTCTGGCTATTGCTATCCAACACAGTTAAGCTTTTTCAGATGAGTTTCTGTGTTTTGACCAGTTTCCTGATGTTTTTCTCCTTATGAAATCGTCTGCCTCTTCAGCACCACTTCATTAGAGCGGTGCCCAGCCTCCATCTCTGCTTCCTCCCACATGTGCTCTGCACTTCACCACCTGCTTCCCAGCCATCGTGGGACATCAGCAGCTTTTAACCCCCAGCTCCTTCTCCGTCCCTCTTCTGCTTTCACTCATGTGAGAGGACACGAGGAAATTGTTCATCTCATGATGACATTACTGCCAATAAAAAGTAGTTGAAATGCTTGTGATTTGTGAATAGGTTTTTTTATTATAGTATGTTTGTAGATACCATGTGAATTTAATTTTTTTCAGTTTCTCCATACCATATGCATTGCACCTATTGCTCCATTTCAGCAAGTTTTTTATGCATATCTGTAAAGCTTAAGCTGAACTTGCAGGCTAATTTTTACAGATGTATAAATGTCTGCCCAGAATTATAGAACTGGCTTGCCAGGGAGAAGTATAGTTAGAAAATTATAGCTCTTGTCTTTCTCCTGCTGCTACTTCTCGTGTACTTCTCACTGAAATGTTCAGAGGAACAAGAGCAAAGTGAAATGTAAGTCTGTCAAACAAGCTGAGTTACTTGGGTGGAAGGTCTTTGTTGACCGGCAAGAGAAGCATGGCTGTGTCTGGTGGATAGGGAGAGAAGCAGGCAGACCCAGAGCTGAAAGCAAGGCACTGCCTGGACGAAACACCTTGGACGGCATCAGGGCAGGGGGTGTCTACAGAGGGGAAACTTGGGGCTGATAGCAACAGACTTTTTCTTGTTGCTCCCTGTGCTCAGGAAAGCAAGGCTTTGAGGAGCCTTTCTAAGTGAAGTAAATCAGGTATGTTCTGTGATTTTTATTATTTTTTTTTTTTTTAACTTGACAACTCAGAATTTGTAGGTTTTGTGGTTGGGTTGGTTGTTTTAGTTTGGGTTTTTTTGTGAAAGTGGCTTATGTTAGACGTTGGAGTATTTACGTGCAATAATCATCTCAATACACCCATCAGGGGAAAAAAAGCAGCTGCTGAATGCTGTTGGTATTATAGCAAATAGACAGTGTATTTGCTGTTATAGTAAACAGTTGGGTTTTTTTCACTCCAGCTATGTGGGCTTTTCGTAGCCGTCTCAAGAGAAGACTCAGTAGCTGAATGAGGTTGGAGGACTGTGCCTGTTATGGGGCAGAAGACTTAAATCTTGGGTTCTCTCTTTCAGGAGCTGGTAGTCCAAACAAATTTTCATAGTGAAGTATAAAGGCTGTTGTAGGAAATGAATAGAAATACTGAAATTATCTAGAAATAGGTTCTGTACAGTGCAGCATGTTCTTCTCTTCAGCCATCTATATTGATATGGCAGATTTGCCAATTATCTGCAATAAAGCAGCCTTTTTATTTTTTTACGGCAAGGCAATGCTTTAATAGTTTAAAAGCCTTTTGTTGTGGTTACAAATTGAAAGTGTGCTGCTCTTTACAACAGCATTGAAAGCAGGGAGTTGAACCATTAAATTTTTTAGTTCTGAATTGGCTTCGTCTGTGTTTGAAATTCTTCCAGTTCGGTTCTGGTACAGTCCCAGTGTATGCTGGAAATGGGCATGCGGTGGTGATGGCCAACAGAGTGTGTTGTCAGCTGAGGAGATGGTTTATATTTCCCATTTCCTTATGCTGGTTCTCTGCCCAAACCTGGACCTCCGCTTATGTTTCAGGCATGGTCCTGTAACATCTCTCCAAACCCTCTCGGTTTGCCGCATGGGACCGAGGTGCTGTTGTGCTGCTCGGGGAATGATGCGAGTGGTGTTGCTGAGTGAGAAGTGGGGGCTGGAGAGATGAGGGAGGGGTGGGGGCAAAGATGCCCTACTCCCTCCTCTTCCTGATGAACGTAAAGCCACTTGTCCTATCTTGCAGTGCGCTGGTAGGATTTCTGGACCGACACGAATGAAAGTAGGGTTTGGTGGGTGCTTGCAGGGTTCTCCCAGCACATACAGTGCCCACTAGAGCGTACCTGATGTACACTTAACAAGCTCTTGTGTTCCAACAGAACTTTGCTAGGGGTGGGAGCACGGCTTTATGGTATGGAAGGGAAAGGTCTTCAGCATGTATGTATCTGTCCCTGGAGAGGAAGGGGGTGAGGATGAGGAGGCTACAGGGTGGTCTGATGCAGAGCCTACCAAGCAGAGACAGTTCCTGCGGTTAACAGGTCCCACCACAAACACATTGGAATTCAAGTCGAATTTATTTCTAGCTGATGGTCAGAGATGTTTGGTGGTTCTGTTCCAGTTTGAGTTTAGCCATAGAGGTGGTTCAGGTTCTTCTTCAAGAACATAGAATGGTTCAAACTAAATTTTGACTTGGTTGAATTCTCAGATAAAATTAAAGCACTTACTGTGGTACTGTGGTGTTGGATCTTTAATTCCAAGATTGTGGTCCGTGTTATTTTTTTATGGATGGTACCGTGTTTTGAGCACTGGATCACTTGTGTTGCATCCTGCGTAGAAAACCCAGAAACAGTGCACTCAGAGAATTAGCCAGCCCTGTGTCTCATTTCTGTTCCTGTCATTCTGTTTTCTCCATCCATTACTCTTTCTTTTTACATTCCTGGACTGGACTATGTGAGAGCGAGTACATAGATGCACTAGGAGGAGATGCTGTTCTTCCTTGCTTATTTGGGGATGATAATGAATATTCTGTCAGTTAGTTCTGTCAATTCTACCAGTATTTTATGTCTCCCTTGAAACTCCCTTTTCACGGTCATGTAGTGACAAGAGAATTTTGGCTTCCCC
Source organism: Burhinus bistriatus (assembly GCA_013397275.1). Taxonomy (NCBI): domain Eukaryota; kingdom Metazoa; phylum Chordata; class Aves; order Charadriiformes; family Burhinidae; genus Burhinus; species Burhinus bistriatus. Next base: position 255,668 of record VYXH01007191.1, on the reverse strand, counting down.
CTTGAGAATAATCTGCTGCTCTTTGCAGTTAGGAGAAGTTTGAAAACATGACCCCAACCAACACAGACATACAGGGAAACAAAAAGCAGCTCAAAATTGAAATGCTTCCAAAACATTATGGGTGTGTCTTGTTGAATGGGACTGCAACACATCTGTGCAATTACCTGTAGCGTTGTGTTTTATCTCTAAGTTTTAAAATGTATCTGAAATGAGCGCTTTTCGGTTTTGTAAACTGAAGATGTTTGTTGTGGGCTAATCTGGAGTGTTTGGTCCAACGTGAAATGTTTTGCTTTGCTTTGAGGAAGCTTCTTTCTTGATCTATTTTTTTTAAATAGTGCTGCTGTAAATTGGAAATTAAAGCAAGATTCATAGAGGGATGTGGGCCTCATTTGCAGAAGGAGGAAAAGGAAGAAGTGCTGTCCCACCCTATTCTCTCTCATTTTCTTCGGTCTTACCGTGTAAAGCACTGAAGAGGAAGCCAGGTGACAAGGACACGGTTTTCCTTTCTTCCTGATTCAGTGCAGAGAATTAATGTGCATCTCTTTCTGCTTGACAGGTTTCACCGCCCCCTCAGGCACTTTAATTAGTTGTATAAAGTGGAGCATTTTCACTCAGAGATGTTGGAAGGAATCTGCTCGAGAGTACCTGTAGCCCAGTTGCACGGTACTCCCCAGAGACCTGGGTAACCTGAGTTGAAGTCCAATGTCTTCTAAACCTTCATTAAGCACTTTCCTTCACCTCCTTTGTAGAGAATTATTTTCTTATTTTCCTCATAAACATAGGACAGCCAGATTTTTAACCGGTAGACCTTTGAGGCTTACAAGAATCTTTCTTTTTAGGTACTTTCCACCCAAAATTTGGGATGTAACAGCAAAGCTGACAGAGCAGGAAGCACCCTTCATTTTCCAACAGAATCCAAGTCTGGCAGAGAAGAATATCTGAGACTGCTTGACAGTGTTAATTGTCACAGTTCTGTCAAAACATATCTTAAATAATTATTGAACTGTTCCAAGTAACTATTGAACTGTGTTCTTTGGCCAGTCATAGAGGAAGCTTCTCCTCTACTTTGCCTGCAGTGTTTTTTTCTTTCATAGTATGTTGTGTGCCCCAGCGTAGATGGCACAGAACAGTTCCTGTGTTGCTTGCTGTGCTACAACCTCCGTTCATTCAGGTCTGTTTAGTATTATCTGAGAAGTTTAGCTGTTTTTTTTTTTTTTTTATTGTCTCATTGGCAAACTATAGTTTGATGTTAAACTATAGTTTTTCTGATGTTTCAGTGAGAGAGCCTTCTGCAAAGAAGGCAGCACTGCCTTAATTCTAAAGACAACACTGAATTGTATTAATTAATTGTGTTAAGTCTTCGGAGATGCAGGCAAATCTGATCCATTGATGAGGCATTAAGAAGTTTCTTTCTATAAAGAGCAGTAGGTTGGATGGGTGTGTGTGTGAGTGCTTGTATGTATGTACGTAAATGCTCTCATTAAACAGTCTTTCTTTGGCACAACCACAATCACAAATTTTTAAAGACTGAAAGGAAACAGCTTGAAGTTTTGCCATGATGTAATTTAGACTCATTACTGATTACCTTTTTTGCTTGTGCCCGGCTCTGCTTGTATTCTAGTTGTAAAGCTAATATTGATAGTTGGTAACCTGTGGTAGCTCAGTCATGACGTTCTTGTAGCTCCAATTTACCTGCCTGTCTTAGTAGACTTGATGCTACATTCAGTAAATGGGAATAAAATGAGCAAAGCTGATGGGCTTGTACACAGAGTGTGTGAGCAGGAGGAGATTCAGTCTGGGAGCTGTAAATGGTGTTAGGTTTTAAGATGTTTTTTGTTTCTTCCTCCCTTCCCCTGCAGCTACCTCTTTTCAGATGTTTTGGGATGAATAATAGCCTTCTTTTCCAGATATACATCAGGAGAAGTCAGGTTGTGGGACACTCGCACCTGGGACTACACAGCCCCCATCCTGGAACCAGTGCACGGTCCTGGTGATGCTGGACCTCAGCCACATGTCTCCTTTGTGAGGATAAACAGCTCTCTGGCTGTAGCAGCTTATGAGGACGGTAAGTAACCACAACTCTCCTCCCTTCTTTTTTTTTTTTTTTTTAAAAAAAAAAAAAGCTTTACAAAAACGAAGCAGCTGTGCTCAGCTTTTTGTGTGTCTGTAATCCTGTATATACACACACACGCACACACTTGCTTTTATGAGAGAAAGTTGGCCAATAACCCTAAATGCATTAGGAGGCATTGGAACATAGCACCCATTAAAACTGATGTTTAATTCCTACTGGAACTGGTACACAAAGCTTGAGTGCCAGGCTGTAGTCCAGCCAAACGATCTTAAGCAAATAACTTGTTTTGCTATAAAAATATTAAATATTCTTCCACCAGCCTTCTCCTCTGTCCAAAGCTCCCTTGGGATGCTGTGAAGCTTTGTTATGGGAATACTGCTAAACTTGCATGTCTGATTAATCTGCATCCTCTCTTGCTGTTGGCATAGTATATGGATGCACATTTCCTTAACTGAAATATTGGTTTGCAACAGTGGGTTATTATGTACTTTGCTATAAAGAAATAAACCCTGTGACCTAATATTTAATGAAACACTAATAAAATCCTGGTTATATGCATTGTTTTAAATGTAATTAGATGTTTTTATCATGGGCAACAAGAGCCAGAAACCAACCGTACATCTACTGAACGTGGGAAACAGCAATTAAAAAAGTCAGGTTTGGACAGTGCTAGTCAATTGGGATCCTAAGCCGAGTTGCTCAGGCAGAACTCAGCTCCTATCATCTTTCTTTAAAATGTATGATTTGACACTTAAAAACTTCTCCTCGGGTATGAATAAAGAGCGTTTTTAAAGTTAGGGAGCTTTGTACACATGCTATCTTTGATCCTGGCATTTCTGCATGTGAAAACAGAACCGAAGATGGGTAATCCAAACAAAATCTCTAATCCATATATTTTATTTTAGAAATAAATTAAATGCTTTGTATGTGAAAGCAACTGTTTTAAGATGATCAACATTCTTAGCTGTTTTTCTAGCGTGGAGCATGCTAGAACAGTTTTCTGTGGCTAAAAATTATTGGTAGGCGACACTTTCTGACAGCAGCAAGTGTGGTATTACAGAATGCTCATTAATATTACTTACTCGAGTCATAGGAAATTATGACACGGTGATAGTTTTAAGTGTTGGCTTTTTGTCCAGTGTGCCAAACAATGACTAGCAGAGGGTCTTTGTTTGTTTTCTAGTCTCCCACTGACTAATCTAATAATTTGTCTAGGGTTTTTTTTTCTGTCATATTCCTTGTCGGTCCTGTGCGTGCGGTGACTAAACTAGTTTGCATAAAGCTCGGCGTCTTTTATTCTTTTGGGTAGAAATTTTAATGGGCTCTGTGATATGGCAGTTAGTGTGATTTGAGAAGCCTGGTCAGAATAGATTAGTTTCTATGTGAATAGGGAATTATAAAGACTGACTTTAGAAATGTTTACTAACTGGAATCTGAAAGTGTATATTTACAGTTTGGTGGAGAGAATTATTTTAAACTTGGGAAGGGAGAGGATGACTTTGAAGATAATGTGTTTGATTGTTCTTTGTTGTACTTTTCCAGCTCCCTTTTCTCTTTGTTTATAAGTTTGACTAACACAGAGAAACCATCTGCTAGTGTTGGAGGTGGTGCTGTCAGGCAAAGAGTCTAGACTTCTCTGTCGAATCCCTGGCTAGCAGACTCGTTCAGATAACATCAGTTTCTCCCAGTTCAACAGAGCTCACGCAGCGATGTCCTTGGCATCCGATCACAGGGAAGAACTAACAGGCAGATTCTGCTCGTGCCGTGCCTGCCTTACAGCGCTGTTTTGCTGGTTCGGTAGTAGCAAACGCTTCCCAAGGCATATGAAATATAGCAAGGAGAAAGATTTGTCTTACTGGGATGCCTGCATCCAAAGTGAATTGTAACTCCATGATGGCACTGAAGAAAAATTGAATTGTGACTTCTGGTGAATGTTTCCGACGGTGTCAACCTCTGAGAGACAAGCTGCAAGGAGAGGTAAATGAGAGAAAAATGTATGGGGAGAAAATGAAGTTCCCTCCGCCCATGCCAGTGCTCAGCGGGGACACTGTATGTACACCTGGGGCAACAGGACTTGGCAACTTGATCCACAGTTGTGATTTTTGAATTCCAACCCACTGGCCTCATATTTCTTCTGCCTTGTTTCCTATTGTCAGCACTGGCAGTCCTCCAGTTTGATTTTACCACTAATTGTGTTGCACGTTACCGAACTGAAATGAATCAAATCAAAATGCTTTTCCTGGAGCATTAGATAAAGCAGGCGAGGGTTCTGGGTAATGAGCAGATGCTGCTAATGCAGGGACAGGAGAGGCCTTGCCAGGACTCCATCTGCTCCATGCTTGCCTGACTTTGGCTGTGAGCCACAGCTTTTGGGAAACAGCAGTCTACTTTAGCCATCACTCTCCCCCCGGCCCTCTGGAGTCTCATAGTTTGACTTGAAAACAATGTGCTGCAACAAGAGAACATACTTTTTTGTAAATGCTGTGCTTCATACTCGTGTAGGCATGGCGGGGAGATGCCGTGCTGCCCCCGTTCATGGTAGTGCTTTGAGACCTGTTGGGAGGAGTTAGTGGTACTTCACGAGTTGCAGAGTAGCAACTTGCAGCAAAGGAAGGTGGTTTCTGCAGGGATCAGAAGTGCTCTTGCTTTTTGGCAGGCTCCAGGAAGGGAATTTTGGCAGTGCTACTTTCTGGGCCTGGAAATCTGCTGTCTTGTCCATTCTGATGCCCGTAAAGCTGCTGGTGGGTATTGTCCCTTCTGTACCCTCTTTGCAAAGACAGACATGGAGTAACGCGTTTGGTGCCTTCCCCTAAGTGCCAGGACATGCTGTAAGACAGCAAGAGCAGGGAGACAGGCTGGCTCGAATAAAGGAAAAAGTTTTTGAAGAAAACTGCGTGTAGCAGGCGGTAGTATATTTATTCCCATCAGGTACGTACAGGTGGCTGTGGATGCAAAACTCTTGGTTTGGGTAAATGGCGTGTGATTTCACATCACGGTCAGGAAAGTCTCCCTCTTGAGTCCCCAGGCTGGGAAGGAAATGCAGACCTTCTCATCCGGCCTTGTCTGAGGGGACTGCACAGGAACAGTGTCGTTTGGAAATCTGTGTAAGAAGAGTGCTAGAGATAAAACCTGACAACATTTGGTGGAAACTGATGTGGTAACGGTAGCGTAAAGGCGTGACTCTCACAACTGAAGGTTTAGTCTCTCGCTGTTCAGTGCGGTAAGTAGCTTGCTGTACCCACTGAAAGTTGAGAAACAGCATTGCAGTTTGTAATGTAAATGTAAAAATTTTAGTTAATAAACACCAAGCATCTAGTTGGGTCAAGTTGGCTGTGTGTTGGTGGTCCCTCCGACTAGAAATGTTTTGGGGAGAAGTGGGAAATTCAAGATGAGCAGCTTTGAGACTTCCAACTGGTGCTCGTTTCCACCTGTGTGTTTTGTTAATTGTCTGTACTTCATAGAAGTATGATGTTACCTGAAAATTATAAGGAAATAAATTAATGTTCCCAGCTTAGAAGAATAAATTACATGTAAGAATTGTTTTCAAAAGGTGAAAAAGGATTTTGTTTTGTTTAGATCAAGGTAGGATGCGGCAGGACTGTGACCCACAAATAGGAAAAACGTTGGGTAGATGATGTGAATTGAGCTGCTTCTGGCCTTCCCACGCAGCTGTGGTTAGAGGCTGAAGCGAGTGAGCATGAAAACCACGAGCATGTCCAGATCCCCAGTCTTTGCCTTTTTTTTTTTTTTGCAGATAACGCACATGTAGATTGCTCTACATCTTTTCTAAAGCTGACAGCGACTGCTAGCTGTATCATCTTAACGGGGAAGAGCTGACGTAATGGGTCATTAGAATCTGAGCGTAGGATCTTCTGCACCGAAACACAGCCCTCCCTCCGCTTAGCCCAGGGCTTCGCTGTTAGCAGGGAGCACCAGCGGCCAGCTGTCCTCCGCTGTGGCTAGTTCTTCGAAGCAGCTCTGACATGCTGTGTTACGCTGGCCAGTATAGTATTTACAAATGTGATCTAGCATTTTTTGCCTCTGTTTTTATGCTGCCTTTCCCTGTTACAGGATCAGAGTATTTTATAGGAAAAGAGATACTGGGGTTTTTGGTTGTTTTTTTTTTCGTGGCAAAAGTTTTGCCTTTTATACCAGAGAGAAACCTGTGTGAAAACAGATGTAAAAACCTGCTTTTGTGGGATGTCTTTTGTGCTTCCAGCTGCAAAGAGGGGAATGCACTAGAGACAGGCACTCTTAATGGAGAACAGCTTCCAGCCATTCACCTTTGATATAGCAAGAGATGTGTCAGACTGGCTGATGCTTACCAAAACTGGAGCACAGCCGGGATCAGCAGTGCACTGTGTAAGGTACAGTAGTTTCATAGTTAAATATTTTATCTAAATCCCTTAGAATCCAGAGTGAATTGCAGTAAATGGACCTGTCATCGGGCCCCATTTCAGCAATATATTGGGTTAGAAGTTAAAAACCTGAATTCTTTGTACAATCTGGGCTGAAGTGATAAACAAGACGACTGATACAGTGATTGTAACATCAAGTGTCAGCAATTATACCATCTTCATCAGCTTCTTGCCCTTAATTCCTTTCCTTGAGCCAAGATCAAATACAGGCAAACTGTAAAGTCTAAATTGATTTGAGGAGTTATTGTTTGAGTTCAATTGGAATAATCACAATTGCAGTGCAGAATTCAGCATGCTGTGGAAGTATTGCTTATAATTTTGATTTAATGACTTTCTAACACTTAAGATTACAGTATTTAAAAAAAAAAAAAAAGATACTGTATACTTGCAACCTTAACTTCACCTTAGCAAAGATACTGCTTTGGAAATGAAGTACTGGTCACTGCTGGAGGCAGGAAGATAGACTATGTAGAGTAGTGATCTCATCTGCACTGGTAAATCTTACGCCTAATTTTTTTTATGTTGCCATACTAATAACTTTAACTGTAATGGTGGCTTTTTTTTTGCTCTTAGACAAACATGATTGACTGTTACAAAGGCTTGCACGCTAATAAATACATTTTGGTGTTACTGCAATGAAATACAGAACACAGAATATTCTGAGTAGCGGTTTTAGACCTGGTAGTAGCTTTGCCTATTGATAAATACAGTGGAGTGTTTGCTTTTTCTATGTAAAACTTGATAATGTTTTCCTGCCGTCACGCATGACTGCATAGACCTGTTTCGACAACAGTGCATTTTCCCAGAAGGTCTGTGCACGCAGTGATTGAAGCTTCAGATGATGGAGAATGTACATATGGAATTATACTCTCTTTTGGAGGAAGGGAGAAGCAAGGGGAGTGAACAATCCTTTTGTGAGCAAATTGTTGTTCATCCTAATGAAAGAAAATAGTATTTCTCTTCCTCTTTACGTTCCTTTTCAACTCTTCTTTTTACTCCTCATGTTGCGCTTCTTCATTAAACAGATGTTACAAGTCACTTGTGGTTTTGATATTACCAGGGATGTTTTCACACTGTATTGTGCATCAGGTGTTGCACACAGTGTTAGCCTGATCAAATTTTTAGATATTTTGAACAGGTTTTGCTATTGAACATCTGGTTTAAAAAAAAAAAAAGTACCCGTCTCGAGCTGATTGTACTATTGCATGGGCCATTTTTGCTGTCTTGTCTTTTTCTGATGTTTGAGATGCAATATTACATACTGGCTTAGTTGCCAAAATTTGGGGAGCAGAACTGTGAATTCTGGGTTCCCCAGTTTGCTCTTGTGGTCAGAAGAGGGTTGTTCGGCTTGAGTAGTATTTTGTATTTTGCAGAACTTTCATATGTTAATAGACTCTGTTAAAACAGTGAAATGCTCATCACAGAGTTGTGTAAAGAAAAGACTTCACTGAAAGCAAATCAGCTTCCTTTTCCCCTTCACGAAAGTGGTCTTTAATTGGGATAAATATTCTGCAAAAGAAAGTTGAAAATACTCCTGCTTCAGATGATGAAAAAGTCCAGTTCTAACATCTGTGATCTGATATCGCTACAGCCTTTTATCATTGATGTTTGTTTGTTTGCTTGCTTAAGTCGGCCATCCTGGAGGTGAGACTTCCCCTATTCCCTTTGGTTTAGTTTGGAGCCAAGGACTCGCTGTGAAGGCGCAAGAGTGCTGCTACGCCTTGGCGTGGGGCAGACCCGGCTGCGGAGGGAATTGCAGCCTGTACTGTCCATTTGTATTTGTTAACTTGTTTTAAGCGTAAGTGTGTGTGATGTGAGCTAGCATTCTGTTTTTCAAAACCAGTTCAGCAGTTATTTACCTTTTAAGCAATTAACATAATTACCATTATGCTAAGAAGTAATTTTGGGAAGTTCTGCTCTGAGCCCTTATGACTCCATCGGGACAGTTTTAGTCGGGACTTATCTTTTTGATGGAAGCCTAATTGCAGTTTTGGCTTTGTGTAAACAAACAGAGGCGGCTAATTGTTTAGGCAAATAGCAGATTAATTTAAATATGCATCCCTAATAAAACAAAAATGGTCCCCATTATGGTACTCATTCCCATGGCGAGGAATATAAATATTCAGTGGGAGTGCCATTAGACAGAGATCTTAAGGATTATCTGCATTATTTCACATTGGTAGCACTTTCCAGATACCAAATAATCTTTACAAAAGCAAACATAAATCAATTTAAACTCATTTAGATACCATTTCACTATACACAGTTTCATTACCACACTCTTGCTTCACCTCCTTTGGGACATGGGAGGAGTGTTTGCAAACTGGCATCGGTGCCCGTCCACAGCTGTCTGTCAGAGCTTTTATGCCTCCTTTTGAAGGAATAGCTACCATTAATCATTTCATCATTAATGGCCGCGCTCAAGCAGAAGGAAGGCTCCTCCAGCCCTGTCTATCACGTCTGAAGATTGCTTCTCCGTTAATTCAGTGCAAAGGTGGCCCAGAAGTCTCCAATTCCGTCTGGCCCTTCTGTTCTGTAACACACTCCTGATTGCTTCAGGTTGCTCTTATTCAGATTATTGCTTTAATGTACCGTGCTTTTAAATAGAGTGCCGGTGATCTATGCCAGGAAAAAATGCAATTGCAAACATATTGTCTTTTGACTTGTACTCCTGTATTCTTTGGGATTTGTGTTCTTTAGCGTTTGGAACTCTTCTTCATTTTCTGTTTTTTCCAGAGCATCAGGGTTAGAAGCTTTGCTGCTGGTGGTAAACTATTAAGGGTGGTATTAAAATCTCTGATCTGATTGCTGTGCGTGCACAGCTTCAGATTCTTCACTTTAAAACTTTTCTGTCTGCAACAGAGTGATTTAAATTTGAATGTGGGTTCTTCCTCGCTATTTTTTGTGATAATTGAGGGCACATATATAGTAGAAAAAGAATTTAGGTATCTGTTTAAGTCTGATCTTCTCCACACGTGGAAATGTGAGAGAAGTCAAGCAGTCTTCCTCAAGGTAGATACCAATGTTACCTGAAAGTCAAAAATTAGGAATTACTTACGGAGAGCAACAGAGCCTCTAATGCCAGAGCACATCATTTTGGAAAGTTTCCTCTGAATGTGTTGTGTGGTGCCATGCAGCGTCCTGAAGTTCTGGTTTCGTGCCCTACAGTCTCTTTTCTGTATATTAACTTTTTCCATTAGAATACTTTTAAGTTTACATCTTCAAATGATCTTTTAAAGTTTTGTGACATTCTAAGGTAAAGCATAATATTTGGGGGTTTTTTTGTATACAGGAACCGTTAGTGTGTGGAGCCTGATGTTCGGGCGGGAGCCAATCCATCGTTACCAGCACAATCAGAGGATACAGGCTTTAGCTCTGGGTTCAGAGGGTGCAACAGTAGCAACGGCATCTGGCTTCGAGGTCAAAGTGGAAAGCCCTAATGACAGAGGATTCTGGCAAACTACAGAAACATTTGAAATCCAGAAATTGGTGAGTCTCCACGCTTCGCAGCTTCTCTCCAGGAGCTCCTGATCCACTGATTTTTGGTACAGTCCAGAGGGATCTTATAAAAGTCTTACAAGGGTGTTGCCTGAGCTAGATAACAGCGTTATGAGCTAGAAGCTATGATTTTGAAGCAGGTTAATGGATGAGCCTTTCATCACTGAAGAGCAAGGGTGAAATGCTGGCTTTAGCTCCAAGTGAAAATGAATAGAAGTCCATATGGTGCAGGAGGTTGGCTGTTTTTAATTATTTTTTTGTCAACATTAAACTAAGTTGGCTCATTTTGTAAATCAGTTCTCTCGCGTAGAATTGGAGCTAAAACTCAAGGTCTCATTCCAGATCAATGCTATCTGATTAATTCTGAGGCAGGATATTGCAGACGAGCTAATAGTATCACTTGTGAAGCTGTAACTAGTTGTGCAGCTTCTTTAGGTTGCACCTTCTGTCACTGAAGTTTTGAGACTATTTTAATTAAAAATCAAAAGCTGTTCCATTCTGTGAAGTTTCATTATATCTCAGAATATCAACATTTTTTTTGAAAGGGTAAGGAAGTGCATAGGAATAAATTGAGTCTTGCAGCTTCTCTCCTACTGCAGGAAGATACTGCGCAGCTAATGGGTACGAAGTTGTGATTTAAACCACTCCTGATTAATCCCCTATTTCAAAGCTAAGTCAGTCCTACAATATTTAAATGTTTGGGTATTTTGTTTATTTTTAAGACGTTTCTCAATAAAAATGTTAAAACAGCACCACCCGCTCCATTGTAGTTGGATCCATTTTACTCTTGCATCTTGCTTGCTGTGAAATGTCGCTTGGCCACACACTCAGGAGACCGCATTCTCTTCTAAGGCTGTGGGTTAGAAATCAGCTGTGCTGTTAAGGAGTTTAAATCCTTCCCATGGTGAGACTTCGCAGCAGCATCTTGGGCTTGTTCAGCTTGGAGAAGAGAAGGCTCCAGGGAGACGTTAGAGCCCCTTCCAGTCCCTAAAGGGGCTCCAGGAAAGCCAGGGAGGGACTCTGCATCAGGGAGTGGATCCATAGGATGAGGGGAAACAGTTTTAAACTGGAAAAGGAGAGATTTAGATGAGATATTAAGAAGAAATTCTTTCCTGTGAGGGTGGAGAGACACTGGCCCAGGTTGACCAGAGCAGCTGTGTCTGCCCCATCCCTGGAGGTGTTCAAGGCCAGGTTGGACGGGGCTTTGAGCAACCTGGTCTAGTGGGAGGTGTCCCTGCCCAGGGCAGGGGGGTTGGGACTAGATAGTCTTTAAGGTCCCTTCCAACCTAAACCATTCTATGAGTCTGTGATGATTCTATGAAATGGGAAGAGCAACATCATTCTGGTCTTGTGACAGAAGATAAGGGATCTGATACGTGGGCTGTCCTCTAGTCATGTGATGATGTTTCTGTTAATTTCGGGTATATATACACATGATTGCAGGGTAAGCATCAACTATTCCATGTTAGTTGCATGAGTGTTGCTTCTTTTGGAGCACCATATTCACATTCTAGCCACGATTTTTGCTTTGTGTGTTTTAACCTCATGGTTTTTTGTTCTTCATCTGAATGAGTCCATTTAGTTTTGCCCCTTTCTTTGAAATCACATTTTGTCATGTTCTGTTATAATGTGTTCTGGTTAGGTTTTTTAACTGGGCTCATTCTGAAGACTGTGAGCTAGATTTTTATCATAGAAGCTAACTTGCAAAAGCTGAGAAATAAAATTGATACTTGGTCTTTGTCTGAAATTAATTCATAATTTGGATGATTCAAGATAGCCAGTAACCACACATCAGTAGTTTGTTCAGTTTAGCATGTGGCAGTAGTGATGCTAAAGAATTTTTGGCTGTAATAACAATAAAAAGTCTGCTTTTTTTAGGTCAACTTCCTTAATCTGGTTCCAGATGTTACAGGGAGTCCAGTGACAGTAGCAGCTGCAGAAGACATTGTCTATCTCCTGAAAGCAGAAGATCCTGGCAAAATTCTCCATTCTGTCTACGGTCAACCTGTCACATGTCTCGATGTGTCTGCTCGTGAAGCAGCCTTTGGGGTCAAAACCTTTGGCTGGTTATTGAATGAACCTAACCAGGTATTTAATTTTTTTTTTTGTTGGTAAGATTTTTACACCTTCATAATTAACAAAGGAAAAAAGAGTTCGTGCTACTGGCCATTTCCTTCCCTGCTAGTCAGCTTTAGACAGTAGAGGGAAGACATTCTTTTAATGCAATGATCTGATGCTTGTATTAGTGTTCTTCTAGTGGGCTGAAGTAAGGGGTTATTGTTCAGCTAACTGGGTTCGCTATAAATACTTTGCATTCTCTGCTCCTTAGCGAGTCCCAGCTCATTCAGCTGGATGCTGTGTCAGTGGTCCTCCAGGGGGAACTAGTCTCAAAAAAAAAACCCCCCCCAAAACCTAAAAACTCCAATAGACAGCCCCTGCCCCCAAAAGCCAAAACACCCTTCAGCCTTTCTGATGAGGGCATCTGGAGCAGCATGTCAAGCCTTGTACCTGCAAACGTGCAGTCTTACGAGGATGCTTCTCTTTTTGTGCACTTGAGTATTTGAACTAAGTTCCTTACAATTTGGTGAGGGTGGTGTGACTGTTGTATTAAAGGAAGCTAAATGATAATCAGAGGTTTGAAACCCCATGGGACTCAGTCCGCTGCTTTTATCAGTACATCTTAGCAGTGGCAGGGTGGGTCCAAACCAGACTGCTTTTGTAGCCCAACAGAAGCCTCGTGGCTGAGGCATGCTTCTAATGCAACTATTCTCAATCTTCTCTGCTTGCAGGAGGGGTTATTTTAGGCTTGCAAACCCAAATAGGTAGCATAAATAATTTTATTTTGGGGGGGGTCTCAGAATCCTACCAGAGATCCCAGGTAGCTGGTGGCAGTAACCTGCCCTTGGACACAGCCCCGCTCGCTCCACAGCGGGGACCAAGCTGTGGGAAGACCTGTTTCCAGATACTTTGAGAAGAGTTACTGTCCCTTTCCTGCATCTTCCCTAACTTTTACACTCCCTCATTTCATTCTATTTGTTGTGGTTATACTTCAGGTATGTGATGGGCTATCAGCAAAGAGGGAAGGAGAGTGCTTCGGGCAGGTGGAGAAATAAGCAGGAGGTGAGCACCCGGATGAAAGGAGCTGTGGTCTGTAGTGCAAAAACGCAGCGTTTTCTTTGGCAAGCAACTAGAACAGGAAAGCTTTATTTAGGGCTACCTCTGTGTTACGAATAAATGTGTCCAGCTGCATCTAATTTCCCCTTAAAATTCATGTTCACCAGGGAAATGCTGAGGCCACCATAAATACCTCTAGGGTTGAAAGATGCTGCGAGGCCGTGCTGTCTTTATTAATTCCTTTGCTGTTCTAATCCAATTCTTTTCCCTACAGAGGTGGGAGGTTAGAAGGTAAGATTGCCTCATTCGGGGGCATTACATCGGTGATCGCCTTTGTGCCTCGTAAAGGAATAGAGAAATCTACTTAGGCCCCCGAGCGTCACTCCGTAAAGCCGGACATATTTCCTAATTTAGTTCTGAACTATTTGGCATTTGATGGCAGATTGTATTAAGCAGTGCATCAGCGCGCATCCTAATCAGGGAGATGGGACTGGAGTCGTCCAGACGGCTGGGGTGTGTTTGACAAGGACGCTTGCTTGGCATTGCAGCACCAGCTGACATCACGCCGGAAATTAATTACTAATGTCTATTATGATAATTATTCGCCTTGTGCAGACGTGAAGGGACTTTGCATTGGCTGATTACACTGGTCACAAGTTGACAATCTGTCTTTAGGAGAGCTTTTGGTCTCAGAAACGTAATGAGGAAGAATTCCAGTCCTGCTTGCGGCTGGCAGTGTTGCTGTAGTGGGAAAACTGTGTTTCTTCTCAGTTTGGGGTTTTCTTTGTTTTTCCTGAGGGATATTTTTTTTTGCTTAGTGTAAGCTCACGATCCTAATGCTACTGACTTGTAACCTGCTTTCTGATGAAAATATAGTTAGGGAAACCATCTTTTTCCCCTCTCTCTCTTTTAATCATTGTCTAATTTTAACCAAATTTGACAGCAGAGTGGAGATCTGAGGCATAAATTTTGTAGGAACTTTTATGTCGGAAAGGAGAAAAACATCAAATCTGTGGCATAGACTTACCTACTGTTAGATGACAGACATCTGTGCAGGAGAGGGGGGAGAATATAAATACTTCAACTGTGAGAAGTTCAACTTTCACTTCATTAAGCATCAGACAAACCAAGTATGATGCTGTTTCTTGAAAGTTAGTCTGTTTAGTGCTCCTGGAGCTCTTTGTTTTATGTTAAGCTAAGAGCAATTTTTTAGTAAAGGTTATTTCAGCTGTGTTAACTCAATGTGGAATGTACTATTTTCTTTAAATTCCAAATCCTTGAAATACTGAGATCTGTGTTCCCATCTAGGCCTGGACATGGGTAATAATATAGACCAGATGAGGAACCACAGGGAAAACCCTAACCCCGGCTTTCCCCTTCAACCTAAAGTAGTGCTCGTGACATCCAGTGGACATGCCTTGAAGGTTGGTGTCTAGCGAGTAACATATTACCCTGTGTCATGGGGTTTGGAGACCCATGATCTTGACACTGCAGCAGCATCACAAAAGCTTGGCATTCGCATGTTTGAATTTTGGGTTTCATCATTGTATGTCAAATTAAATCCACAGATTTAAAGTAGAGCTGGCTTTGGCCCTTTTCATGTCAGGATATAAACCTCTTAAACAGGTGGCACTATAACTGTCAGGATGAACATCTCGCTGATTGTAGGATCTGACTGAAGCTTTTCTCATAGTTGGTGTATCTATAAGCTTCCCTGAATGGACCATCTGCTGTCGAGTAAGTCTGGTCTCCTACTGTAGCTTCAGGTGAGCTCTTTCCTGCTTGTGGATTATTCTTAAGAAATTTATAGGTGCTTTATTCTCTTGGGGGGGACGGGCACCCAAACCCAACTTTCTCCTGTATTTAAAATTTAGTTGAAATTTTTTAATGTATTCAATAGTTCATGGTGATAGAAGATAATCAACATGGGAGGATTTGGGGTTTTTTGTCATAGAATCAGAATGGTTTGGGTTGGAAGGGACCTTTAAAGGTCATCTAGCCCAAAACCCCTTGCCATGAACAGGGTTGTCTTCAACTAGATCAGGTTGTTCAGAGCCCTGTCCAACCTGGCCTGCCTTTTTCCACCAAAGATGCATGCAAGATAATGTATTTTAAACTCGTGGAGCTGAAGAACCCTTTTTATGTTACATGCATGTTATGGTTTGAGAAACCTGCAACAATTCATTGTCGTTCAGACAATTATTCTATCACCTGATGACCCAGGAAGGGGAATCGGGGAAAAACAAGGAAACTTGGGGTTAAAATATAAACAGATTTAATAGAATAAGACTAGATAATTAACAGTAATAACACTAAAGAACCAATGTTGGTCCTGATACCAATATAAACTACATAGGGATTATACTTAGGCCATTCTATCCGTAGGAAGCTGTGCACTCCCAGCAGTGGACAGTAAATGTCAGACACTGCGAGCGCTGCGGCTTCGGGAGGAAGGGAAGGGCTCAGGGCTCCGGCACCGGGGCAAGGAGTTCTCTGGATCACCGCCACCAAGGGAGAGAGAGAACTCCTCAGCAAACTTTCTAATTTCTATTGAACGTGCCGTTCATGGTATGGAATAACCCTCTTGGCCAGCTTGGGTCAAGTGCCCGGGTCTCGCTCCTCCTCATCCTGCACCTGGCGAGCTCGAAAACACTGAGACCTTGAAACCCACCCACCATGGCTGGCTATAAAGTAAATATTGTCACAAATTCGACACTGGAGTCTTCTAGAAGTGCAGTTTTCCCAAGCATTGGAAGAGAAATTAGTCCTGCGTTGCTCAAACCGGGACAGTGCATTATAAGGCGCAGTTCAGAGTATGTCTGGTTTCAGTTGCTTTGTGCACAAACCCGAACCTTGTTTCAGAACAGGTAGATGGGGAAGAGAGGAGTGAAGGGAGGACAGTAATGATTTTAGAGCCTCCAGCTTAGAAACAGACAGCTCTATGTGTTGAGATCAGATGTCTTGGGAGTTGTTTGTTATGCTGTTGCTTTTTCATCTGTTTTGAGCTTGTACTGGATGGATGGAGTTCAACATCCCCTGTCTCTTCTCATCAGCGACTGAAATACTGCCTAGTTTTGCTCCTGTGTTTAATGTTTCCACAGAGTTCTTCAACTGCTTGCTAATATGAGTGTATCCAGTAGAATTAACTACTTGAAATGGATGTTCTGAACTAATATTAACTGAAAAAATTAAATTACAAATTTTAAAATAATCCTTTAAATTGAATTTCATACTCTACATTCTCTCTTGGATGACATTTTTAGGTCACAGCTGTTTTATATAAGCTGTTACATCTTTCTTGCACCTTATTTTAACCAAAATTCTCCTCTTTGTGAACTAGTAAGCTTACATTTTCTCTTCTGGTGTTGTAATGTCTCCATTTCTCATGGAGTTCCAAAGACTTCAATTTTGTATCTTGTTTTTTCTGATTTAAAAGATGTTATTTTCTTTTTTTTTTTTTTTAAACTATTGTGACCCTTGTAAACAGTCTAATATTCAATAAATTGATCTTTATAAACTCTTTGTTTTCATACTCCCCTATACTCAGCGCTGGTGAGGCTACAGCTTGAGTACTCTGTTCAGTTTTGGGCACCACAGTATAGGAGGGACATTGAGGTGCTGGAGCGTGTCCAGAGAAGGGCAGCAAAGCTGGTGAGGCATTTGGAGAACATGTCTTATGAGGAGCGGCTGAGGGAACTGGGATTGTTTAGTCTGGAGAAGAGAAGGTTGAGGGGAGACTTTATTGCTCTCTACAACTACCTGAAAGGAGACTGTAGTGAGATGGGCGCTGATCTCTTCTCCCAAGTAACTAGCGATAGGACAAGAGGAAACGGGTTCAAGTTGCGCCAGGGGAGGTTTAGGCTGGACATTAGGAAAACGTTTTTCACTGAAAGAGTTATCAAGCATTGGAACAGGCTGCCCAGGGAGGTGGTTGAGTCACCATCCCTAGAGGTGTTTAAAAGTCATGTAGATGTGGTGCTTGGAGACATGGTTTAGTGGCAGACCTGGTAGAGTAGGGTCAATGGTTGGACTGGATGATCTGAAACTTCTTTTCCAACCTAAATGATTCTATGATTCTATGATACCAGTAGGAGGGCGGGTCTTACTGGTGACTGAATTTGAATATATGGGACTTACCCAGACGTTCTCTCTGGGGAGCTGTAGGACTGTAGAGTGTTAGCAGATCTTTGAAAGGTAAAAGGTGTTTTAAATAGCTTTTTCTTTATGAACTCTTTGGCACCATGGAGGAGAGACGGAACTCTTTCAGAGGATCTGAACTGTGTAACTTTTATAAGTCAGGCACTGCAAGAAATACAGTCCAGCAGAGAGACCAGAAGTTTTCCTTGCCTGAATTTTGCATGATGTGTTGATTAACCCCTCTCTTGCTGAAAAGTAACAATCATCCATGTTGTTTTTTCTGTTTGTAAATGACCGGAAATAATTTTTCAAGTTAAAAAAAAAAATACCCTGTTTGTGTTGTCTAAAATTAATGACATTCTGCCTTCCCATTCTCATTTATACATTAATGGGAATACCTCAAAATTGGCGTAGCTGCTTAGGTAAGTGTCTCAGGTTTTGAAAATGTAGCTGTTAGGATGTGCCATGAGCATTCAAGGTGATAATCTATGAAACCAAGAGAATTTATTCAGTTTTTAAGAATTACCTTGCCTTCGTTTTCCCTGTCCTATCCTTAGGTTAGGGAAAATGTGTTTCTGGGCTCGGGCTTGGTTTTGAGTGAGTGGGCGGTTCAGTGGGTAAACATCATATCCTTTCCTCTCTGGGTACTTGAACTCTTCCATCCATCTTCAGCCACAAGTCAAATGAGCCTGGTGACCTCCTTCCAGGTCCTCGCAGACATCTGTCCACATCACAAGCCCGTCGAGGCTGGCAGAGCCCTGGCTGCTGGCAGCCCGGCCCCGGGCAGTGTCCAGTGCTGGAACACCAGGGGCTGCAGGTGCCTTGGCAGAACCACGTTGCCGAAGCTTGCGTGCTGCCTGCCTGCACAATGCTTGGCTCTGCTTCTTGCCGCCGGCTCAGAGCCTTACTTTGTAACTCCAGTCAGATGAAAACTTAAAAGGAAAAAACATACTACACTCGTCTTTAACTTCACGTGTAACTTCTGCGGCAGGTGTAGATGTTTGGAGGACCGGGTAGTGTGTATGGCTGGCTCGTTTCAGCTGCTGGGTATGCTGCAAGCTGTTTAGACTCTTATTTTTGCAATCTTCTGTGTGGGTCTTTAAGCATTGCTTGAGGCTGCTTGGCGCAGCTCAGCGCATGCGAAATAAGAGTTCTTGTCTGCCAGTGTAAAGTCACCTTTAGGATGGCATGAAAGTCAATTTTCCACATGCTCGGAGAAACGGTTGTGTTACCAGCTTTACACAATGACTTATATCTGGCAAGAACTTGCAAAATAGTCTCCCTGGCTGATTGTCAAAAATTACATCATATTGGAGTAAACTGCTTTTAAATCAAACATCCATTATTCATGTATATTAACTGCTTTTTTTATTTTTTTTTTTTACTGGCTGTTTTGTGTATGATTTACTCTTTTTCTTTCTCTCTGATTGTCTGTCTGTCTCCCTCGGCTGCTCCTTTTAAATCTTAGCTCATCTTTAAATTTATGGAGCCAGAACACTTATCCCTGTGTACAAGTATCAATATGCTGACCTTGCATTTGTTAATAGTCAAATTTTTTTGTTGTTGTTGCACTCTTATGTGCCATATTTACAGTAGGCAATTCAATACATTTGCACTGGGAAACTGTGGCCCTGGGGCTTGTAAACTTTGAAAATATTTTTTTTTTCCACATCGTTTTAGAAATAAAATTCGAACTTGCAGCTTTGTGTACCATATGTTGTACTTAATTTGATGACTGCTGCCGCAAATGCATATGAAATAGCCTTATCGCTTTTATAGATGCCCTTTGAATTGAATGGTTTTGACCTGAGCAAAAACCAGATCCCCGTTTGTTCATGGTGGACTTGGAATTTCATGACCCTTTCTTTTGTTGGCAATATTTGTGTGTATTTAGGCAATGTTATTTCTAGTTGGCAGAGGGATGGGCAGAAGGAAAGGTGGAGAAACATAATCTGAAAATAAATGCGAATTCTGTTCCCAATCTTGCTGCTTGTTCCTCTGTATCTTTGAGCAACTCAGACTTTTTTTTGTTTTGATCTTCTGTCTCTAAAATGACAGCTAGAAACCATCCTAGATGGTTCTTTCTGAGAAAGTGGTTCTTTAATGTATCCTGTGTGTTATTCGGTAAGCAAAAGGATGTAGGTTTTGAGTGTGGTTTTACGTTATACTTTTTGCTAATACTTATCGTACTCCATTCAATACTTTGTCTAAATAAGAATTAAATATTCTGTATATATAGAGTGCTTCGCCCAGTTCTGAGAGACAGCTCGGTTTTTACTAGCCGTGCGATGTGGTAACTTCTGACAAGAAGCAGAAATGCGATTGCAGAGGGAAACTAGTTGTTTCACAGAGCAGTTGTCTGCTGGCTTTCAGCCAGGACAGTGGGTTGAACACCCCTGCTCTTGTTGAAAGTACCACAGGCTCTTTGATAACAAGTGCTTGGGGATTTGTTGTTTTAATGTTCCATCCAAAAAAGACATCTCCAACAACACAGGATCCCAAAACACCTGCTGGGATATTGGACATGCATGGAAGAGTTCCATCAACAGCATTTCCTTCAATTCCTTGGTTTTTCTTGGAAGTATCTCAACCAGAGTACATCGACCATGCTTGACCTCACTTAGCTGCAAGATGTAACAAAGCTCACAGCTTAGCTATTCGGGCTACAGAGACTTTAATTCTTTGTGAATTAATTTAGTCTTCTTTCTTGAGTTCTTGGACAGTGTTTAAAGAGAGTTCCCCGTACCCGCTGCTCTGCAGTTTCCTGAAGTACAGTAACTTTTCCTTTCTTCCCCTGCCTGGGCTCATGAATTTGCCAGCTTCTCGGCGCATCTATCTGAGAACAGTGGCCACGGGTTGAGACTTGCTCAACTCGCACAGTAAAGAGGGAAATTAGTCTAATGCACTGCCTTAACAAAAGAGAGAGTACGACCATGAATAATTAATACCACTAGTCTGTGGCAATCGGATAAAATGAAGTCCCATTTGCTCAGCCTTATTAAAAGAGAGAGAGAGAGGGAGAGATGGTAAAGGTCGTTAAGGGACTTGTAACATGGAAAGAATCGCCTCTGAGATGGATAATGTGTTTTCTAATCTCTGTGGTCTTTAACTAAACATAATGGTAAAGGTACTCTGGCTATTTCTGGCTTGTTGAATTATTAAGCATTCTGGGAGATTGCTTGGCTCTTATCCAATAACTTAGACTTTTTCATTTGAACAATGTTAATAGGTAACACTTTTTTTTATTGTTTGCGTTAGATCCTGATACATCTGCACAGAGTATTTAATGCTTTTCCTCCCTTGTGTCCCCAAAGTCGCACTGGGGGAAGGGATGCTCGTTAGCGTGTTATCCCAGGGTACTTCATTTCACACCCAAATGCTCCTGCTTCACTTACCTTCAGTTTGGTACCTATTAGGTCACTGGTCTTGGGTGTCCATTATAGGATTATAAATATCTTTAAAAGGGTAATCCCTTTGCAGTGTGCATTATAGGATTATAAACCTCCTAAAGATCTTACGCTTTATCTGCCCTTTAACATACAGGCCCTTATTTCAAGTCCCTATTGACCAGGTATTTTCATTCTTTCTCCTTGGCCTTTGTAAAGAAAATCCTTGTTGCCTTGGGATATTATAGGGGAGCTCATCAGAAGTGTTCTAGCAACTTCAAAATAGTCATCAGTATGCTTTTAAAACCCCTGTCTTCAAGGAATTATTATTCAGACTTAAAAAAGCATTCCGAGTTCTTTTAATTTCTTTACCTATTGGTTTGTTAGGATAAGGATTAGAAATTCATTTGCAGACCATAAAATTGCTCAAGACAGAAGCTGAATTTGAAGACAGGTCAAACCTGGATACTGAAAATCATAGAGAGAATCTTTCTTCCAACGATAGGGCTAATTGGCTAGAAATACACATGTACATTATAAAATTTAAAAAAAACCCAACCCAACAATCTTTGAAGGAATGGAAACTCCTGTGAGAAGAGAAGGAACTGGAGGGGGTGGATGATAAGACATAAGCTTTTCTTCCAGTTTTGTGGATCTGGACCTTTTT
>VYXH01007191.1:214514-234338 GCA_013397275.1 Burhinus bistriatus | reverse complement strand
TTTTTTTTTTTTCTTTTCAGATTCTCTTTTTTAGATGCAAGCACTTTAAGTCAGTGTCCACCTACAAGTTATGTGAGGATAAATAAGTAATTTTTCGGCTGGTGATACCTACATATGAGGAGGGCCACAGGTCTAAAATTGAGACTGCAAGCAGGAGAATAATATTTGCTCTGGTGTAAAACAAGGGAATCATTAAATACTACGTGGAAGCAGTTTTTCATTATAGTCTTTCATGACCATAACTGAATTTTGAAGTATGTATCGTATGTTTATAGGATAGATGAGAGCTCTGGTCATTTAGATAAATTAATAGTTTATGGATGTTCACTTTAAGTATTAGCCCCAGGGGACTTTTGAGAAAGCAGCGTTTGGCCCTCTCCTCTCCAGAGTGTTAACGTGCAGCTGGGAAGGGCTGGCTCAGGGGCTCAACTGGGAGCTGGAATATGTTGCTGTTGACCCGATTGTTTATTGTTCGTAAGTTGAATTCAACAGTTTATTGACTTTGTCTTTTGTTCAGAACTTTCCAAGGAGAAATTTGGTTGCCAGGCACAGATATTAATTTCCTTTGCACCGAAAACCATACAAAGTACCTTTGCCAGAATGTCATTATCTCTGGGTTTGGTTAGTGAGCTGTTGGAAGCTGTGCTGCACGTGAGAACAGGCTGTAAATAGGTCTTTACCTTGAAGACTAACGTTTTCATGCGGTTTGTAGCAACTTTTTGGTAGGTACGGAAGCTTAAATTAATTTTTTAGCAACTTCTATGTCCTAAGGCTCCCTGCAAAGGTACAGTCTTGCTTGCTTTACAGAGCTTGGTTAAAATTGCTTTTGGGCCTTAAGGATGAAAAATTACATGCTAAAGACAGGGATTTGAGGCAGATAGCTTTACAGAGTCAAGACTGGGAGAGGGAACTGGTTAGAAGATTATAAATATTGTAAGCAACTGAGGAACTTGGGTCTGAATGTGTTGATTCTAATAGGGAGCTGATGATAGGTCTGAATAAAACTATGCCTGCTCTTTAGTTGGGAGAAGCGGCAGGTGGAGAAACCCTGCAAAGTCTCTGTCCTCCTTTGCAGTATTCCCAGAGATTTTTGAAGGTTCATTTTGTTGCCTGGAGGCATCCATCACAAAATGACCCTCTCCTCTCTTAATTGAACCTTGGAGGCAAAATTTGCATATTCCAGGACGCTCCATGTTTTAGGGTTTATCCAAGTGGCTGTGCGAACCTGGGGGATTTTGTGTATAAATTATGGAAAAAAAAAAAAAAAAAACAACCCCAAACCTGAAATGAGACAAAATTGGTCCTGTTTTACCTCAAACCAGGACAGATGCTTACTGAAATTGCACAGATAGGAAGTAAAAAGCCAGGCAGCATCTCTATGGCTGTTTTGGCAAATGTTGAAATAATAGGTACTGATAGTGTAATATTTATTAAACTGCATGTGGATATAATCAGGAAAGTAGAAGTTAAGAATACTGATGTGATGTTGACATAGCCATGCTGATGTTGCCATGGAAGCCGTAAGGTTTTTTTCTGATGTTTTAACTACCGTTACTCTTTTCATGGTCATAGATTTCTTTTAAATTAAAGGCGCATCACCATGAAATTTAATAATGTTTATGAAGTTACATAAAACCAGGCACTCTGCTGAGCTCCACTGGGCTTTGACCAGTATGTTTTTCTGCTTCTAAAAATACTTGCTCTCCTAAATTGAAAGGCCCAAATAGATAAATCTCATCTGGCCTCACAGGACAGACAGTGAACGTGATTGAAGCGATTCCTGCGCAGAGGAGAGGAGGGTGAACAGACGGGAGACAACTCGTACCTCTCTTCCAGTCTCTGGTCGAATCATCTTGGATGTTGCTTAAAATCAGGGTTGTTTTCATTCCTTTCCCATCTGAACTGCCACTTCAGATGTAATATTTCTCTTAATCTGTTTCTGCTGCATGATCTGTACAAAAGCTATCAGCAGGGCCTGTCAGCGCTGAGTCAGCGTTCAGTTCTGCTCTTCAGTTTTTTGCTGTATTTGATTGAATCCTTCTTGCACGGTCCATCTGTCTAAACCTTCTAAATGTTGATTCTGCCTTTCAAATATTAAAATTGATGAAGAAACTATTTGCTTTTCCATGTAAGCCTTAAAAATTTGACCTGGAGAAAATCTGTATGGCTTGCCTTCCCTGCCTGAGAGCTATAGCCATACTGGTTGGCAAGAGCCTTGCATCCCTGCTTCTTGATGGATTCCATTGTGAAACTCTATTTCTTGATTATTGAGGCTGTGTTGTTGGCCTTCTTAATAGGGATAGACCTGTGTCTCGGTTATATATTACAATATTGAGAAAGAAGTCCTGCAGAACATCTCTGGTGGTAGTATCTCTGCTCTGCTTTATGCTGCAGCAAAATGTAGCTGTTGTGCTCGTGCTACGTTTAGCCGGTGTTTGTTCTCTTTCTGCCAGATTCTTCTTTACAATCTGGAAACAAATCAGTGCCTGAAGAAGATGGGCAACTCGATGGGTGACTTTACGTGTGTCAACCTCCAGAACAGTCCTCCAAACATGCTTGTTACAGGCAATAAAGACAGAAGGTAGGTACTACCAAGAGCTGTAGCCCATCTCAGATTAGCTGACTTCCTGTCCTGCTGTCCTACATCTGGACCTGCTAGAATTTGTTTCTCCTCTAATGTTTCAAATGCAGCCTGCGTGAACTTCAGGAACAAAATATTAGGTAATAGTTGGATGTGGCTGCCAGTTTGCTTTGTTTCAGAAAGCTCCATGGGAAGACTTTCTTTTTGAGCCATTTGGTGGACGCAGTTGGTGTACAGCCCAGCGAGACCACTTGGAATATCTTCCACTTCCCCACCACCACCCGCAAAATTAGTTTGGCATTTAAAAGCTCACTTTCTGATATTAAAAAAATAACCTAAGGGATGAATCATGTAGGATGAGATGGGTCCGTCTGCCAAATGATGTCAAGAGTGTATTTCGGAACACTGTGTTGTCCCTCAGGTGACAAAAAAAAGGAGACTTTCATATGAACAGATTCCAGCTTCTATTTAGCTGATTAGCAGCTTTCTCTTTAACTCCTTGGCTTGGGGAGTAGGATTTTCCCTGCACAATATCTGGTGCCAGGAATGGACGCACTGGGAACAGTCAGTGCAAAAGGATTAAAGTGCTTAAAAAGACCCTTTGAGTCCAATTTTTAGGTTTTCTTTTTTTGGCTAGTTATTTGTGGGGTCTGATCCAGAGCACCAAAGGAGATGTGGGATGGCGAGGAGCCAGTCTCTAATGGCTCCCTGTTCCTTCCCTCCTCCTTTCTGCACTGGGCATCAGGCTGCAGGTGGTGGTCTGGTGTGGTGGTGGGTATCAGATTGTAAGGCGGATACTTCCCTTTGCCAAATCCCAGACCTCTGTCCCGCCAGTGCAGCAGCTTGCAAAAATGATTATTTTGTCAAACAGCTTTTTTTCCTTCTCAGTGAATAGGCAGTGCAAGCACACCCCACACTTTCTCAGCAAAGAGAATAAAGGAAATATCTGAAGTTTGACACGTGTAATTGAATCCTTGGGACTTTTTTTCCTCTAAAAGCAGATACTTGATTTTTCCAAAGCACCCCAGTAAAACTACCTCCCGTGTTGATCTCTTGCACAACGACGGGAGAGTAGATAAAATTGATATCCCTTAAGTGAGATTGAAATTTACTCCCTTCATACTAGAGTAAATGTCTGCACCCTTCCCCCCCTCCAGAAAGCTTTTCAGTTTTTCAGCTCAGGCATTGACTGAGTGCGGGGGTTGGCCATCACTAAAATAGCAAGAAGTTAGGAATCAGTAGTTCAGCAAATAAGTTTGGCATCCAGGAGACAAGACCGTGTGTATCTCGGAGGTCGGTTCTTCATGTGGTGCTGCGTGAAGGGTATTAATAGGTGCTGGGCATCCGTGGGTGGGATGTGGCTTGAACCTCCATAGCCCTGTTACGGAGCAAGTGTACTAAATAGGGACCTTGCCGTGGGAGTTCAAACTGCTGGTGATCAGTGGGGAGATGTATTGCTGGAATAAATATAGCACTTTCACATTTTTGCTAGTGTACGCTGCTATTTTATTCAAATCAGTGATTTTGAAAAGTAACACAGACCACCCTGTTGAAGTGAAATGGTTTTGGTAGGACCTGCAGAATCTCTTTCCATCAAAAAATACTTCTGAAGCATTGCTGATGTATTTGATTACTTAGCTGTGCTTCGCACTGGCAAGAGATCTGATAACAGGGACTGCGTGCTGACGCACTGCACAACAGCAGCCTTTTTCTTGGTCAGCCTAAGACGGTGCGTAGCATTGGGAAAGCAAACATATGGCAAGCCCAGCATATAGCGTCACTGAAAGGTGTGGATCCAAACATGTATTCCATGCTCTCCTAAAAGCAAATGGGCTTCTAAGATAGTCTAACAGGAGTGTCAAAGCCTGGTCACGAGAACACCTTCCTTATGGCTCCCTTGAGCTCGGATGAATCTGATGTGCTCCCACTGAGCCCAGCTGTTGAGGCAGGAGATGGCAGGCCATGCCAGATCGGCATTAGAGCATCACATTAGGTTTGCAAAATGCTTTCCCTTTTTTTTTAAAGCACATCTAAACAACTCAAGTGTGCCTCTGATTCTTCCAAGGGTGTGCCAGAATGGACACCTGCCTGAAACCTGGGTCCTTGCTAATGAAATAACCAGGACACAATCAGATCTTCGTTTCCAACTGTGCTTACCAAACAGAAGAAGCTTTGATTGCCATGCAGAACACATGCAGTAGGACAGGGAGAGCAGTGGGTGTGAACGCTTCCAAAATACCCCATCCTTACCCAAAGCACAGCTCTAATACGTAGCCAAAGCTTCTCTCTGCTGGAGTTGGAGAAAGCAAGAAGTCCTTTTTGCCATCAGCAACTGTTGTGATGGGGTTTTCCTAAGGGTGACTGCAGAGCCACACAAAGCGTGCTCCTCGCTCTATTCCAGCATGTTTTTCTACATGTCAGATGGATGTTGCTCTGTTGGAGTTTTGGACTGTTCTGTTGCCTTTTAGTTCAATTGCTGAAATGTGTTATTTGTAAAATCATATGATGCAATCTCCATTTGAGAAAGGAAAAGGAAAGACTTGCAACACCATTAGGATCGTAGCAGGGGTATGGAATAAAGTACAGTTAATGTGTTGGAACAAGTGTGTTTTGGCCTTTTCTGGAATTAATGTGTACCTGATGGTTTCATTCTTGATAGCCATCAGCTGGGAGGAACTTTCTCTGGCTTCTTTTCAAATCTGAGATCAGTATTTCCCCTTTACTTCTGTTTTCACTTGCTGCATGTTTTTTTATTCGCTTATGTACTTTGCTTTATCTCTTAATCTTGATATATAAGGATCAAAAAACATAGTCCTTTGTGATTTGTACTGGATTTAAAACTTAACACCATTAGCTTTAGCTGGTTTTGTGGACTTGTTGCAGTGGTTGAAATCTAAGCTCTTTTTCTACGGTTCTGCTTCATTAAGCATAGCCTGGTCTTCGATAAGTTTCTTTTCAAAATGTCTTGTCTGAGTGATCAATAATTTCTGAAAAAATCAGACGTACCTAAAAGCTGCCCACAATCCCTGGTGGTGTTTTTGAAAATTTTCAGAAGAGATACTGGTTGGGTGCTTGTGGATAGCTTTGTTTCAGTATTGGTGAATAACTCAAGCGTATAAACCTGTGATTCCCTTGACTTGTCTCTTGAATTGCCACACGTTTAGTCCCTTCCTCAGTCTTTGTAATAAGAGTTCTTTCCTTGATCATCGTAATAATGTTAACGCCTTGGCCATCATGGGCATGGGTTAGGTACCAAGGGGTAGGATGCATTAGCAGTATGCCCGAAACACGGTACTTCATGCCTCGCGGCATTGCTGACATTTTGGGAGGCATGGATAGAGGAGCTTTCTTCCAATTTCACTTACATTTTGTGTCTTGCAAAGAGACAGAGAGGTCCTGTATGGTGGGAGAAGTCTGCCTCAAAAAATGTTTGATAATAGAAGTCAGAGCGAAAATTCAGTGGTGAAAAGTGTCAACTGTATTGGGTTTCTGGCCCGGTAGTGGCTGTAGGACTGCTGCTGTCCTAGACGTATTTTCATAACCCCAAAAGTACTTGCGCTTTTAAAACCCACAGGCTGCAGATCCACAGCTGTTTTTATCTGTTCTGTATTTGCTTTTGTTTAGAGTCAGGGTATTCGATCTCCGGAAAAGTGAATCTTTGTGCTCCCTCTATGCCCACCAGTTAGGAGTGTCTGCGGTCCAGATGGATGACTGGAAGATCGTCAGTGGAGGAGAAGAGGGCTTGGTCTGTGTATGGGACCAACGGATGAGCACCAAACTCTGGGAAATGCATGCCAGGTAATTTTGTCTGCCTGGGGTCCTGTTGTAAGGGTGTTTATCGGATCTGGCTGACAGGAGGAAGGTGGGAATGGGATGATCCAGGACCAAAATGATAACATGCCCATGTCTAAAGCTCCTGAGAGTTCTGTTAGTTTCCATGTGATTTGGGAACAGATTGCCTCCCCACCTGGAGTCTTGTGCGTGTTTCTGTGTGTGCCCTTTAGCTGTTGTAGACTCCTTACTCATTAGTTAAAGAGAGTGCTTCAGTTGACGTAAAGGAGCAGGGAAGTTGTTTGCCCTGGGTTTTCTGTGAAGTTTGGTTAATGTCTTCTCCCTGCCCCATCCCCAACCCGTATTTACTTTATTGAACCTTGCGTTTAAAATGCCGGACTCCTGGCTGTTGTCTTCAAAGTGATTGGTCCTGGCTGTCTCTATCTGCTGTATCCTTACACAATACCTGTGTTTCTGCTCACCTCATTCACGCATTCCCTTACCAGTAACAATCAAATCCAGGCTGGTATTTAAACTCATTTAAATATTAAAATACCAGTTTGTACTGAAAGCACAAGAAGTACAGTACTGAAAGCACAAGCGGAGATCAGTATCCTGGCGCTGATAGAAGACTGTTAGTTGCTACGGCCAAATTATCATTTCCTGATCCAGGCACACATCCCGGGGAGTTAGCTTTGACTAAATGAAGACCTCAAGGATTTAGCCCCTTGTAAGTCTGAGTGATACCTGTAATAAAATGAGCAGATAAATCCTGATTTTTTTTTTTATTTTTATTTTTTTTAATGCATCTTCCCTAAAGAGGAGCTAGCTGAGGTATTTACAATCAGAGAAGTTCAAGTTGGAGTTGTCATTGATTAATAGCAGTTATCTCCTTCTCTTTTGACCCTGTGAATTATAAAGCCTGTCGTGATGCAGCTGATGCATTAAGGACAATATTGCATTGATTGTCTCCTGGAGCAGCACTAATGAGCATGCCAAGGAGGGCAGGCAGTGCAGATGTGCTGAGCTTTGGGGGTGTACTAAAAGTGAAACCGTTAGATTAAACATTTAAAATATTGTTCATACAGGATTCAGAAGGGATCACTTCAGTCAAAAAGGCCTCCATAGATAAGAAGGTGTGCGTGTTGTTATCCATGCCTGCAGCCCAGTGTCATGAATGGAAAGCAAGAGCAGAAACTAAGGGAGATGACAGGAGACACGCTGGAGAGATGAACCATCCTAATCTGAGAAGAAAGGTTACTCCTGCTTGAACAGTAAATGCTGTTCAGGGTTAGTTTATTCACCAGTGAGAGGAAAAGGAAAGAAGACCAGACCTCTTAGCACCGTGCAGTGCATCTCTCAGTCAGGCATAGCTCAGCTCGGTGCTTGGGGATGATGGTGTGGGGTCCTGGCTGTCCTCATCCATCGCTTTGGGAACACTTCCCAGGGGTGTGCTGCTGCAGTCCTTAAAGCAGCGAGGCAAGCAGGCAGTCTGACTCCCTTGCAGCTTATGTGCTGCCAAGTGTCTAAAATGTTTTCTGGCCTCCACGTGTGTTCTGGTAACAGCCCACTAGATGGGGATAAAAGCTGTATTTATTTGCTCCAGACAGGAGGAAAAGAGCCAAAGGTGCAGGTTCCCAGCCTCTGGCCGTAGAGAGGGCGCTGGTTTAAATTAATTCTTCTTTAATCCAGAGCTGCGCTTCCTTTACTGCGCTTGGATTTTAGGAGTCTAATGCAGGTGGCATCTCACACAGTGCTGTGGGTATTTTTCAGACATCCAGTCCGCCACGTATGGTTTAATTCTCATAGCCTCATCACTGCAAACATCCCTGATGACAAAACTCCTCGAGGCGCCAGCATCACGGATGATGACCTTACCGCATACCGCAAGTGAGTAAGCCAGCTCTGAAGGGTAGGATTTTTGGCACTGCGAAGATCTGCTTTATTATATATTTTATAAATGGCACACTAAGCACCTGAGCCATGATCCAGAGCAGTAATAGAGAAGATATAGCATCTAAAAAATAAAATTTAAAAAGTTTAAAGGTAAGGCTGTCAAAATCATTGATGAATTGGCTCTTTATTTACTTCTGAGCACACACAAAAAAAAAAAAGGCATTTCTTTTTCAGCAAGGGAATATGAGGGCCACTGAAGCCAGACATGATGTGCAGCCCTTTCCTTACTCTAAATATTAGTAACATTATCTCCTCCTAAAGAAAAACTACTGGTATTTAAACTGCAGGTTTTGGTATTTGCATCTCAGGTGGCTGTTAGCGTGTCTAATTGAACTATCAAACTACAATGTACTTATCTTCCCCCTCCCTCAATAGATTAGACATGTTTCAGCAGATGACAGTGATGCCTTTGCGTTACTAAAGTGAATGATTCACTGTTCATTTCCAGGGCTTGGTGGGGTCCCTGGAAGGAGGTAGGAGGGAGTTTTCTGTTAAAACTGCACAGACAGCCCTAGTGCAGAAAGGATGGGCTTCTGAAGCTTTTGAAGCATTGAATTTTGATCCTTTATGGCAATCTCTGACTTGGTTCTTTTCCCCTGTTGAAATATCTAATTAAGGTAACATGGTATGTCCTGGTTGTGTTTTGTACAGGCATCGAGGAGTCATTTATGCCTACGAGTTCTCAGTGGACCAGCTGGCTGTAGAAAGCGTCCTTCCTATTTGCCGCTCTTCCTACGATGAAGTGACTGGTTACAACTACAACATTGGCCTTGCCGTTCCCTATGATAACATTTAGGTAACTCACTTTACTTGGCTTCTGTGGTCCAGCCCTCTGCCAAGTACATGACCAAAGGCAAAAAGGAGATCCACGAGGGACACGCGCCAAAAAGATGGCGTTGGCTGCAGGCGCATCGAACCGGCTGAGCGTTTGCTGACAACCTTGGGGGTACGGACCAGATCAGAAAGTATGGCTGCCCTCGAGCATATCACTAAAATATGTTGCTGTTCAAAGGTCCACTGTGGTGGAACGGAGAGACTGAAGAGTGAAGGGAACAGTACACTTGAGCGTAAACAAAAATGTTCCTTCCTGCTGCTTGTGGGAAAAATGCTGCTGATCCCGTCTTGGCAGAGGACACGGTCACGAAGCAAGAGTCCCGAGTGGCAAAGGGCTGAAGTGGTGGGAGGCTGGGAGCGCATTGAGGAGTTCATGCCTATCCTGAGAGGGAAAGAAAAAACACCAAGGACTTGGAAAAAGCATCTTGCTGAGTCACATGTTTGAAATTTCTTTCCTTGTAATGAGCTGCTCATTCTTCTTTTCCTTGGAGTGCATCGGAATGTGTCTCTGAACAGGACCATGCACAAAAGGTTACGGTAGTTGGGAGAGGGAAGTATGATGGAGAGAGGGAGGGGAAGGTTGGCTTTGGCTGGGCTGGATGCTGGAAACTCAGCAGGCTACACATCAAAATTATTTTAAAATAAATTATTTTTCTAAGTCTCTCAAATTCTGGATTAAATGTTTTCTAATTGTATATGTACATGTGTTTGTGGGGTTTTTTTGTTCATAAGTCTTTTAGGGTGAAGTAACCGCTATGCACTGTTGTGTCTCAGGTTAGTTGTCAGGTATGTTCTTTGTTGGATCATGCCCCTCCACGGCACCTGGAGACTTTCCCCAGATGCCTGGGACTCAGGTCTCTGATGCCATCCTCACTTCTGAGCTGGGAATTGATCATGTTGCTTTAATGAAGCAGAAGGGATGAACTGGCCACAATCCCTCTGCATAGTTCACAGTAATGCTGTGGAGAAGCACCAAGGCGGAAAGATATGATGTAGAACCTCAGGTGAAAAAGAGGAGTAAGGCTTTATCTTAAATCCAAGTTGCACTGACAAAGGTAGAACCAGTTTGATAAACAAGAGCTTGAGTCCTGCATGGATATGGCCAAAGCCACGTAAATTAAGTTTAAATTGAGGTTAGGTTTTAACTTAACACCTTTTTGCTGGCTTACTGGAATCCATTTTAAAGTACAGTGCTGGGGAGGGGTGCAGGAGAGGGGCTGACTGGACTGTCACGCTTCAGCCCTTAACCAGTCACTGTGGCAGCCCCTGAAGAGCTTCGTGCTGCCCTCCTCCTGCCTGGAGAGAGATGTATTTCACAGCACTTGACTGGCTTTGCCTTGGGGTAGTTTTCCCCCCATCTTGATGACCCCCTAGGCCATCTTTCATGTGCACCTTTGGTTTTTAACAGTTAGCTTTTCCCTCGTGATGGACTGATAAAAGAAGTGCAAAGTCATTCTGTCTGACCAATAAATTTTATCTTTTTATACAACTTTGGTCTCTTTTTTTTTTTTTTTTCTTTCTTTCTTTCGCTGCCCTTCTGGGAAGCCAGCTACCTTCATTCCTGAAAGAGCAAGAAGTGTCACCAGTCTGTAGTTTGGACAAGAGCTCAGCTGAAACCTGTCAAATGAATAGTAGTTTGTGCAGCACGAATGATTTTGTGGGTTGCTCCAGCCCTGTGTCTTCTGATGTGGCTGAACACAGAGCTTCTGCTGTCATTGTTCTCTTCCCCTCCGTGCTGTGACCTGCTGCCCAATCTTGCTTGATACACCCATGGCTTGTTCTGACTTTGACTCTCCTTATCTTGCCTCGTTATCTTGGGGCAGCGTTGTTCTTTCTTCATCTCCGTGCAGCAAGTAGCAGATAAGTTTGTCTTGTGCCAGTGTGTGTGGAGCCCTTTTCCTGGAGTCCATCTCCACATTTCCCTTCTCCTTCTACACTTGCCTGCAGCAAAGCTGCCTCCGTACTGCTCCTTGACCGTGGTAGTCACTGAGCTGCACCTGCATTTGTCAAGGTGTTTGCTTTCTTATGCAGAGAAGACCTACAAGTCATCAGTTCATTTGGGACCAAACTTCAACCTCTCCAGATACTAGAAGGCTTGAATCACCTCCGGTGAGGAAAAATTCTCTGTCCCCACAGCCACCATTTTGTTGGCTCATGGTCTGGATGCAGCTCCTCCGGGTGGATTGGAGGGTGGTCTGTTTGGTCTGTTTTTCCTGTCACTGGAATTCATTTAGGAAGGTTGTACCACAGCAGAAGACTGTGTACATATTTAACTAGCATTCATAATGCAAATGAGGGCACTTAGGCTGTTGGAGAGTGTCCATGTTGGGAGTTTAATTTCTGTTTCTGAAAAGGAATGTTGTCCTACTTCACTGGGTAGTCATTAATACTGTGCTGACGTGGGTGCTGGGGTGTAGCAAATGCGATCATGACTGTTTACATCTTTGCCAGGGTTAGGTGACGTTTAAATGGAGCCTCTTCCCTAATAACTTCAAGAGCAAGAATGGAGTCACTATCCAATCTGTCTCCAGGTAGATGGTACCTTTGGATTTCCCATCTGGGCGCACCCTAGGACTTGCTACTGCTACCAGTCTGTGGTGGGTAGGGGCGAAGGTGGACTCTTGTCTCAGCAGAACCCTGTTGTATCCCGTAGGCAAAGGTTAGCACTCAAGAAGGGGACATCTGTGTTGGGTGGTGCCCAGGGCTGATGGCGGGGCTTTGAGTTGAGGAGCTGCAGTCAGGATGTGTTGGACCAGTGTTGTGGATTGACCAGGCAGAGGTTAGACTGAAGGTGAAGGCTCACACTGTGAGAACATGGTGCAATGTGCTGGGCTGGTGACCATCAGACGGGCTGGGTAGTTGGGTACAGCTAACATACCGGAAGGTATCAAAAGAGGAGGTCATTTGGGGTGAAGAGCCTCAAGAACAACTTCTGGTTTCTATTGTTGATGACAGCCTTAGCAAAAAAGAGGTGTCCGTTGTCTTTATGGGAAGGATCCCTGGATATAAGTTTCTTCCCTACTATTCTCCAAAGAGAATGTATGATCAAAGGGGGAGGCTGTCTCTGTATCACAGCCTCCAGCTGCTACCAGGTTCCAGAGCTCTGACTTCAGTGAAGATCAATGGGTGGTGCATAGCAAAGCAGTCTTGATGCAAAGGATGCAGTAGGACATGCTCAGCTGTAGTGCCGTACTGGAAAAAACACAGCTGTCCCTCTACATATTTTGGGTCCAAGCAACCAGCAAAGGCCCCAAGAAAGTGCCTTTTGCTTCTGTTTCGTGTCCTTCACCACCTTTGCAGTGGGGGAAGAGCGATTCCATGGTCTGCCGTTCCTCTCTTGATGTTCAGCATCTAGAGTGGTGGGAGGAGGAACAGAGGGTGCTCTTTGTGCAGAGAGGGTCTATGGGGTCTCTGACTGCTCTAGCCTTCCCTGTACCTCGGCTCCGCAGAGCAGCACTTTCCCCTCCCACCCCGTGGCCTTTCCTGCTCTTGGCCTCTGCTTTCATGCCCCTGTCCAGAGGGGAAGGTCCCTCTGTCATTCCCTGGCCGGGTTGCTGTCAGAGAGGGGTGAGCATGTGGTATCAATGAACCACAATGGTGCAAAAAATACTTCTTTATGCCCTCTCTGACCCCTCTCTTCTTTCATGACATTTGGCCACTCATTTCCCCCTTCTGTGGATGGTCCTAAAACCTTCAGCTACATCCCTGAGGGAAGGGATGCCATCCAGAAGGACCTGGACAGGCTGGAGAAGTGAGCCCGTGTGAACCTCATGAGGTTCAACAAGGCCAAGAGCAGGGTCCTGCACCTGGGTCAGGGCAACCTCCAGCTAGGTGATGAAGGGATGGAGAGCAGCCCTGCTGAGAAGGACGTGGGGTACTGGTGGGTGAAAAGCTGGACATGACCCAGCAATATGTGCTCACAGCCCAGAAAGTCCCCCACATCCTGGGCTGCATCCCCAGCAGCGTGGCCAGCAGGGCGAGGGAGGGGATTCTGCCCCTCTGCTCTGCTCTGGGGAGACCCCCCTGCAGTGCTGCCTCCAGCATCAGACGTGGACCTGTTGGAGCAAGTCCAGAGGCCACAAAGATGATCCAAGGACTGGAGCCCCTCTGCTGTGAGGACAGGCTGAGAGAGTTGGGGGTGTTCAGCCTGGAGAAGAGAAAGCTCCGGGGAGACCTTATGGTGGCCTTTCAGTACTTAAAGGGGGGGACAGAGTTTTTAGCAGGGCCTGTTGCAATAAGACAAGGGATAGTGGCTTTAAACTAAAAGAGGGAAGATTTAGACTAGATAGAAGGAAGAAATGTTCCATGTTGAGGGTGGTGAAACACTGGCCGAGATTGCCCAGAGGGGTGGTAGATCCCTGGAAACATCGAAGGTCAGGTTGGACGGGGCTCTGAGCAACCTGATCTAGTTGAAGATGTCCCTGCTCACTGCAGGGGGGTTGGACTAGATGACCTTTAAAGGTCCCTTCCAACCCAAACTGTTCTATGACTCTGATTTTGGCCAGTGCTGGTGTCTTCCCAGCCCCTACCAGTCACTCATACCTCTGCGACTGCTCCCTGCTGCTGAAGGGGAAGATGAGGCAGCAGTGGCTGGAGACCTCCTAAGAACCAATGGACTAAGCAGTAGAAACTCAGGGGGAAAGTGCCTGTTCCAGATCAGGATTTGTGCCATTGGCAGATTTCTGGCCAGAAACGTGGATCATCAGCCTCCGGGCCAAATGACTCTTCGTGGAAGGTAGCTGCTGGCTTTGTTGGGAGAGTTCCTGTGTCAGCTCCACGTCGGAGGGAGCCGTTTGAAGGAAGGGGAGCTCCTCAGATTTTAGCCTACAAATAGCGGCTGCAGCTGGCTGCCCTGGCTCCATCGCTCCCTGCACTGCCGTCCTCCTCTCCTGTGCCTCCTGTCCTTCCTGGGCAGATGTCCCCTGTGTTTCAGTGTCTCCTGCCTTTCCCAAGTGGAGAGATGGGTGGGGATGGTGAGATGGGTGTCACTGGTGGGGAGCTGGATCAAACCATCTGCTCCCTCTGTGCCACCTGCCCTTCGGTCGTGTGGGTTGCTCGGTCCCGCTCTTCCAAAACCATGAGTCACTGCTCTCTCCGATGCACTGCTCAGTCTTCCCCGAGTTTTCGGACACGTGACAAAGCTGCTTCAATTTTCCAGTTACCGTCTGCCGACACCGCTGCAACAGAGCTGTGTGCCACATCCCAGGTCTCCGCACCTTGGCGGCTCTTGCCGTGCCCCGTAACAGAACTATTATCCTTTATCGAGTGCTCTGGGCTTTGCAGGATTTTGCTGTGGTCTGTAACCAAAATGTTACCCTTGCCAGATTTCCCAGTGTTCTGCCAGGTTTTCCTGCCCTTTACAGAAATATTATCCTCCGTCTTTTTGGGTTTTGCTGTGCGTAACATCCATGTTGCATTACGCAGCTCTGGCTTTCTGCTGGCCGTGGGAGCGATGCTCCTGCCCACCTGGAGAACAGCTTGCTGCGGGCAGGGCTGTGCGCAGCCTTGGGGCATCTGGCCTTTATCATCGGCCCTTTGCTGGGGCGAGGATCGGATTTATCTTCCCCGGTCCCTCCTGTTCCACTCTCCCTTTCATCTGCTCCGTGCAACCCTCCCTCCCACTCTCGCCTTCATCCCATTTCCCACAGAGAAGACAAACACAAGCGACGGCAAAACATGCTGCAGCCCATTTGCTTTGGGTCCTGCCCCTGCTTCCCCGCAGCCCCTGCTCCCACGCGTTCCTCGCCACCTAACGAAATAGCTGGGGCACAGTTAATTAGCTCGAGGGATAATAATTACCCCCTTATCGATACTCTTCAGCCCTCCTGCCCTCTACTTCATAGAATCACAGAATCACCCAAGTTGGAAGAGACCTTTAAGATCATCGAGTCCAACCATCGACCTAACACTGCCCAAACCCACCACTAACCCATGTTCCTCAGCACCACGTCTGCCCGGCTTTTAAACACCTCCAGGGATGGCGACTCCACCACTTCCCTGGGCAGCCTGTTCCAGTGCTTGTCAACCCTTTTGGTGAAGAAATTTTTCCTAATATCCGATCCCTGCATGGCCTGATGTATGCAGCCCTTGCTGGCTGTGAGAAGCACTGGTGTCTCCTCCAAGAAACCCACGGTGTGGAGGGGGAGTGGGACCACGATCTGATGGCAACCCACTGGAACAGCAGCGGCAAGGGCTGCGCTCGGGAGGGGCAGCCCCGCTGGGTGATTCAGGGGTGGAAAAGGGCCTTTCAGACACACACGAGCGCTGGTCTGGGGAGCGGGATGGTTCTGCAGCACCTGCAGGGTAATTCCTGTGAAAGGACGGGGAAAGGAGCCCGGGTCCGCGCCTGAAACCTGGGGATGTTGGGAGAAGCTGGATGTTGCACCCTCATGTGCGTGGGGAGGGAAGGGAGCACGGAGGGTCTGGCACAGGGAGAAAGAGGATGAGGAGGTTCAGGAGGAGAAGAAGGAGGAGGTTCAGTCTCAGCTGGGAGGTCAGGCTCTGACCCTCTGCACCGGTTGGTGCCGATGCAGATGCAGCCGGGGATGAGCCCAGGAGCTGGAGGTGTCCGGAGGAGCAACAGAACAGGACTGGAGTCCCGCAGCCCTGCAAACGCAGACAAGGCTGTGGCTGCCATGGGGCAGCACCAGGAGACCCTCAGGGCCCGACCGGCTGCACTGGAAGAGCTGGGACCTCCATCACCACCATCCCCTCCCCAGCCCCGGCGCTCAGCCCTGCCCACCGCGCCGGCACCAACCCTGGCTCTGGCCACCCAGCCCAGGCCGAGCCCCACGTGCCAGCGCCACGAGGGCTCAACCAACACCATGGGTGACGGCAGCGCTATCCCACGGCTTTGCTGCACATCCCGCCTCGCCGTGGCGGCATCCCCACACGTGGGGCTGCGAGACGGGATCAGCTCCATCCCTGCGGCTCCCTCCGAAGCCGGGTCAGCCCTGGGTGCCGCCGAGCCGCCCAGGTCTCTCCAGGACAGGACTGCATTGCAGGGAAGGGCTGTCCTTCGCTGGGTTAGCGCGGCTGCTCGCCGGCTGCTGGCTCTGAAGAGCTTTTCGGGTGCAGGGGCTGAACACAGAGCTGCATCTGCAGCAGCACCGATGGGCAAGATGGTGGGGGTTTTTTTTGGAGGGGCAAAGCTGCAAAAACCCACGAGAACGAGTCCTTATCTGTGCCCGCAGCAGAGGGATGTCTGGGCAGTGCAGAAACCCCCCGCCAACGCAGAGCAAAAGGAAAAATTGTTTGTGCCTGGAGCCGGGGAGACGGTGGGCGCTCGCTGCCCACAGGGGCGGGGGGATGGAGGGGGCTGTACGTGGCTCTGCATCCATCGCTCCCTGCAGCCCTCACTCCCGCGCTGCCGGCTGCTTGCTGTGGCGGGGGCTATTTTTCCGTCGAGCGTACATGTCACTGGGGGAAGCTATTTTTGATAAAACAAACAAATCTTTCCAGCTTTTCTAAAAATAGCCATTGCCCTTTTTTTCTCCCCCTCCCTTCCCGGCTCAGGCTGCCTTAGAGACAGAAATCCGCCTCGAGCCATCCAGTTATTAATACCCGTAAACAAACCCTTATCTCCGGTGCCTTGTTCTAGCAGGAACACGTGGGGGCGGGAACCACCCGGCTGCCAGGAGCCCACGTCCCCATGTCCCCACATCCCTGCTGCCTGCCTCCCCGTGATCCCACGCTGCCTCTCCTGCCGGCAGATGCAGCCGAGGTGGCCGGTTTGGGTTTGACTTGGGGTTATTCCTTGCACTGCTGTCACCTTCGCTGGCTTGAGCATCTCACGGGCTGCAGCGAGGGATGTGACTGCCCTTCCAGGTGCTGAGCACGCTGCCTTCACCTCCTGCCCCTCAGCATCCCCATCCCTGCCTGCACACGGTCCCCATGGCACGGGGATGGGGGGGCTCACAGCACAAAGGGGGCAGCTCCTTCCCCAGAGCAGCACATGGCAGAGGCTAAAAATTCAGGTTTAAGGGGGATACCAGGATTTGCGGAAGGTTTCTGCACAAGGCGAGACCCCGCCAGGCCCTGGGCGATGGATGGATGGAGTATTTCTCAGCAAGGAGTAAAAAGAGAAATACCTTTTATTACAGATAAAAGCCTCTTACGTTTCTAGAGAGAAGAAGGCAGCCCCACTACGGGACAGGCACGCGGGTGGGTACAAAGCGCTTGGTGCCAGGAACGTGGAGCTGCTGCAGATCCTCTTCCTCCTCCTCTTCCTCCTCCTCCTCCTCTGGCTCCCAGGAGGCAGCTGGAGGTCAGTAGCAGTGTGCGATGGTCTCCATGTTGAGGAAGCGGACGTGCATCTTGGTTTCGATGTCGATCCCCTGCCACATCTGCAAGGGGAAGGGGGTGAGCAGGGCCGGGCCACACGCCCAGGTCCCTGTGACCGCCCGGCACCCTCCTCCTGGGGAAATGAGCAGAGATGCCACCAACCTTAAGGAAGTCTTCGAAGGTGATGCCCTCATACACCTGGTCCGGCCCCTGGGCGCAGCAAGAGAGAAAACATTAGGGCTGCCCCACGCCAATGGGGCGGGAGCCTCGGGGCACTGAGTCACCAGGGTGTGGGTCCCTCGGGGCGATGGGACATGTCTCCCACAGGTGCACCATGCCCCATGGCCAGCCCAAAATTGGTTCCTGGAACCACCACGGCTGCAAGGAGCTGCCTAGGAGCACTAAAGCCCCAGGCACTGAGGATGGTGCTTTATGGGGCGCTGTTTGCTTATCCCCCTTGGGCTCTTATAACAGGAAAGAAAGAAAAAACCCTGAAAGCTGCTGCCTGCAAAAAAGTCTTCTCCAGCCAAAGCTGCCCAGGGTCAGGGGAGATGCTCCGGGCAGGACGGACACCTTCCAGCCCCATTTTTGATACCATCACAGCACCTCTGTGCCACAATAGAGCAAGGAACTGGCTCCCACCATTTGTCCCACACAGATGCTGGCTGCCTCCATCATGGCCCCATCGGCGATGGACCGCGCTGACTCCTTCTCCAGGTGGGGGTTCCCTGACAGCAGCTCCTCCACCACCTACGAGGCAGCGTGTCAAAGCAGGGGCCGGGAATTCGGTGGTGATGGGGCGGGAGGGATCATACGTTACATTTCTGTACTCCTGCAGTGTGATCTTCCCATCGTGGTCCGAGTCGTACATGTGGAAGAGGACTGGGAGGGAGGAAAGGAGCGCAGCAGGGTCAGGGGAGCCCCGTCCCGCCATCCCCTCCCTGACCCTGGGCTTTGGGCAAGCCTCACATTTGAGTTTCTCTTTCCGGAAGCGATCGAGCTGCTCCTCATCCATGTTCATCTCGATGGGTCTGAAGTAGGACATGATGGTCAGGAAGTCTTCAAAGTTTATCTCGTCCGCCAGCCCATCCGACTCCTGCCGCAGGTTCCTGCCGAGAGCGGAGCTGCTGGTGATGGGCAGCAGAGACCCCCCCGGCCGCCCGCCGCAGAGCCCGGCACATCCCTCGGCAAAGCTTTAGGACTGTTTTTTTCCCTAAGACTTCGCTTAAATGTCTGTCATTTTCACCCTGCATCCTTTAGGGAGAAGACCTTTGCCCAGCCACGTCCTGCTTTCAGAGGACAACCCAATTACCCTGCCCCTCCCCACCGTGCCGGGGGTGTTCTCACCGCTTGTCGAAAAAGGCATGGACGATTTTCCCCCTAATTGGGTTGAACTCCAGATCGGGAATGCTGTCAAAATTCTCCTTGCTGCAAAGGAAACAGAGACAGCCTGAAGCGTGAGGACACCGCGGAGGAGGGAGATGCTGTGACAGTCACCGAAGGGCTGGGTCAGAAGCCCAAACCCCATTCTTTCGAAGCAATCATGAAAAAAAAAAAAAAAAAAAAAAGTTTTGCAGGAAAACCCCTTTTTGCCTCAATTCAGACTGAAAGCAAACTGCGCTGCCACATCGCTCTGTGCTTGGTGCAGCAACGGGGGATTTTTATGCCCACTAACGCGGGTCTTTGGGAAGCTCTGGGACGCAGCGGCTCGGGGCCCTTGGCTCGACCTGCAAGTGACCACATGGTTTTCAGAGAGTTTTCCCAGGAATAACGTCCCAAACGGGGCTCGACGAGGCGAGGGAAAGAGCTTCCACCATCCACCCTCCTCTCCGCTTCCTCTGCCCTGCCCTGGTCCGTGTGGTGCTGCCCGGGCACCAGGATGAGCCTGTGCTGGTCATTTGCTACCGACCATTTACAAAGCAAAGAAATAACCTCTGGAGGGGGGGAGCAGAGGGCAGCTGGGCTCCCCGGCCCCCGCTGGCTCCTCGCCAGGCTGGTGAAGCCGGTCGGTTGTGCCAGTGTTGTCCTGAGGACGTGGAGTGGCGGCTTTGGTGCACAATTGCCTGCGCAGACGGTGAGGAGGGGGACAAGGGCAACTGCAACCCCCACCGTAGCTGCTGTGTAGGGACTTCACATTCCCCTCTCCCAAACTGATTTTAAAGCTGGGGGTGGGGGGTGGAAATGGGATGCTTGGCAGGAAGGACTCTGTTCTCAGGCCACTGCTTCACCACTCGTTTTTCCTCGTATTATCTGCAGTGCCGCACGGCAGCGAGCCAGCTCAGCACGGCTGTGGGGTCACTGGGAAGGACACGCTCGTCCTCGCAGCCCGGGCACCTCCACTAGGCACCCGCACCAGCCCCCGGCGGGGCAGGTATCGCCCCGGCAGTGCAAACGGAAGC
>VYXH01007191.1:186346-210530 GCA_013397275.1 Burhinus bistriatus | reverse complement strand
CGCTGCGCCGTCCTTAGGTTCCAGAGTTAACAGCCCCGCCAGGGGGCCGGCGCGGATGGGACCACCTGGGAGAGGGGGCAGCTCCACCCTATGCTGGTGGCACTTGAAGCCACTCGTGGCTCTGGGCACTGCATGGCCCTGCTGGGCCCAGTCCCCAGGAGAAGGGCAGGGAGAGGCCCCCATGTCCCCCTGCCCAGCCTGGCTGCAGGCACTTGGGTCTCCCTCGGGGGTGCCCAGCAGTGGCAGGACCCCCGTCTCCCATACGAACACTTTGGCTTCCCCCATCCCTGGCTCTGCACAGGGACCCAGGAGGCTGGGAAGAGAAAAAGGGGGGACGGAAAGGGGGTGGGAGCAACACAGGATCCCCCCAGAAGAAACACAGCTCTCCTCAGGGCCAGAGGCGCTGGCTGTGAGCCCAGGGGGTGCAGGGCAGGGGAGCAGGTTTGGCAGGGCCTGCAGAGGTGGGTGTTCCTGTCACCATCTCTCTCTCGCTGCCAGACTGGGCTCCGGCACAGGCAGGGACACGTCAGCCTCCCACGAGCACAGGGGAAGAGCAAACCACTTCCAAGAGACAAGGCAGCGGTTTTAAGAGAGATAGGCAGCTCAGCACAGCACACGATGGCAGTAGGTAGCAAGTCAGTGTCATTTATTTTCTTAAAGCCAAATATAAACAGGAAAGGGACTAAATAATTTTCACCCTTCAGCTGTCCCAGATCCAATAAAACACCTGTTTAAAAGGAAAAAAAAAAAAAAAAAAAAGGAAAAGGAGAGATGTCCCCATCCTGTAACCACAGCTGTCAGTGTCAGGACAACCCTGGGGCTCAGGGGTCCTCAACCTTCACGCCTGGGACAGACAATTTTTCATCTACTGTGTCTTTTTGCCCAGCCCAGGCACCCCCAGCCAAAAGGAGGAGGACAGGAGACAGGGGTAACACATGCACCACTCCGTCCTTGCTCATGCAGCCAGTCCCTGTGTCCTGTTGGGGAAGAGCAGGCAGGTAGCGCCCATGGAGCTGTGACATCCCTTGGAGATGCTCAAAACTAGGCAGGACAATACCCTGGTGTGAATGTGAAGGGTGGGAAGGGACCAGAAAATCCTCAGGGACTCTCCTCCAGCCTGAAGACCTTTTGTCCCCTCACCCTCCTGCGCTCAGCAGCAGATCCCAGAGGGTGCAGCTCTCTGCTGTCCGGAGGCAGGGCTGGCCGGTGCGTAGGGCTTTGGGGCCTCTGTTGTCCCTGTAAAGGTTGGTGACAAACTGCCATGGTTCATCACAGAGGCCACAGGCCATGCCCTTGGCTCTCTGCTGCATGTCCCTGCTGGCCCGGTGTTGGGATGGGGGCAGAGGGGTTGGAGGCCATCCCAAGAGGCTGTTGCACCATTAGCTGTCCCTCCCCTGCCCCAGGGAACACACCTTGCTGGTGGAGGGCCGGAGCAGCTCTTCAGCCTCTCCCACAAGCAGCAAGCACATCAAGACATGGTCCTGTAAGGGAGCACAAACCTCCCCGAGGAGGCTGTTGCCCTCAGCCCTCACTCCCTGCTCAGGGAAGTCTGGGGATGGAACCACTTTTAAAACTTACCTGAGCCCCAAGACCCAGTGGCACCACTCAAAACCAGCCCGTGCCATTTCCCTAACGATCCAGACAGCGATGACTGCTTGCTTCCTGCCCCCTCCCAGCCTCCTCTTTCCCCTGCTCCGTATTTTTTTCCTTCACCCTCCAGAAAGCCATTTTAATGTGATAGCCCCCGGGTTGACCAGTCCGCAGGACTCTGCCCCCAGAGGGCTCAGGACCAGAGGACTTCAGTACTGCACCAGACCACCCAGGACAGTCTTTCTGCTGGGTGAGATGGTGGGTGAGTGAAATCAGACAAGAGGAGGGTGGGAATTCCACCTTCTCCAGAAAGAAAAACATCCCTTCTCCCTGCACAGACACGACAGGACAAATTGTGATGTATATGCATATGTACCATCTTTAACATATGTATATTCACACAGACCTGGACATTACTCACGGACACAAGGAACGTTTGGGATCCACTGCTGTCTTCTTGGGGAATTGGTGACTGCAAAAATGCCTGTGCTGCCAGGAGGGGAGGAGGGGACAAAAGAGCCGCCTGCGGCAGAGGCAAACACCTGATGTGACCTCCATCAATCCGAAGAGGCATTTCCCAGCTCTGCGGGACCACAGATGCTCAGCCTGCGAGAACCGATGAGTGTTTCAAGAGGTGGCTCAAGCAGGGAGTGAGAGGTATCCTTGTGGGTTTTTTTCAGTTTTCCCTGGCCACTCTAGGTGCTTGGGCTGAGGTCTCCCACAGCTGCAGGTAATTCTGTGGGAATTCCTCCTCGCTAAGACCAAAGACTCAACCCACAACACGCAACAGAGTCTACCCCACAGGCAGCAGCAGGACACAGAACGGGGCAGCCGGCACGCCTAACCAAACAGCATAAAAAGAGGGAGCCTTTACACACCATTTCCTTTGGCTTTGTCTCAAGTCCCAAAAGCGGACTGATGTTGTGCAGTGTCTACTGAAATACCTCTAGTCTCTTATAAATGTGGCACGTATGAGGCTGTGTCGGCGCTCCTGGATGACACCACCACCCACGTACCCATGCGCTGACATGGTCTGCACAGCAAAGCAGACAGGTGGACCTGCCCGAGGACATCGTTTCTCTACAAAACGTTTGCCGAAGGGATGAGAGGTTTTAGCTACAGGGCTGGCTGGGATGCCTTGTGTAATTAAGCCACTTGCAGTACGTCTGTCCCCTATTGCACAGTAACACTCCCCTTCTGCACCCCATGCAAAAACGGAAATGGTGAAGAGTCTGTGGGTGGGGGAAGTGTGCGTAACCGCGTGAGGAGCAGCTCCCACACTTCCTCCTCGTCCACTCTTTTCAGAGCATAAACATAGGGTGGCCCCAGAAAATGGGTATAATGGGCTCTGCCAGCTACTCTGGGACCCCGTCTTAAAGTACGCAGCATGTTTTCAAGCAGGTTAGATATGCATTGTCCAGCACCAGTTTTCAGAGACACTTCAGGCAGCTTTCTGTTGACTCCTGTAGCTTTTTTTATGGCACGATTCTACCTGGCATTCAGGCAGCACCTCTAGCTGAGGACTCCTATGAGCTCACTATGTGGCAATTCTCTTGATGTGCTCGAGAGGGGCAAGGTGTCAACAGACAGCCCATGTGGCAGAGGGGAGCATAAAGCCCCAGGAG
The DNA here is from genome assembly GCA_013397275.1 of Burhinus bistriatus. Lineage (NCBI taxonomy): Eukaryota > Metazoa > Chordata > Aves > Charadriiformes > Burhinidae > Burhinus > Burhinus bistriatus. The sequence continues at coordinate 207,315 of VYXH01007191.1, read as the reverse complement.
ACTCACCGATATCTATGCTGTCACAGAGCTAGTCTCAAAGCTGAGGCTGCAAATGGGTAGCCCAGGCCCTGCTCCTGCCTGCCCCTTTTCAGCTACCAGCATCAACCTTGTGATTCAACAGTCCCATTCCCAACCTTGCATACCCACTAGGAATCTTTTGGGATCTGCTTTCAACCCTCAGAAAAGCCTGGGGTCTACTCCAACCCTCAAAAACATGAGACGGATTTTAAGATTTTGCCTGATGATTCCCTACTGTGTTTTCAGTAGGATCCATTCTGCTTCCGAAGAAATTCTTCAGTCTCTTCCTCCTTCCCTCCCTTCAAGTTCATTCCAGTACAGACTTCTTTAAAGACATAGTTCCACTTGGAGTACAGCGCCTTCACCATTCCTCAGCACTAACCATGCAGGGCTGTTCTTCCTAAAGCACCGAGATTCCTGCAGACCACCACTCTGTTGGCAAAAGTCCTGGGCTTTCAGCATTTATTTCTCGTATTTAATCAGTGCTCAATATTTCAACAGGATGGCATGCAGTTCAAGCATTCTTTTAAGAGGAGGGTTGTGTGAATTCAGGCGATACCTGAAGTGCTATAATAGACTAAGAGCAGCCACCTAACTCTACAGGGCACAGTACCTAATGCTCATCTCTGACATAACTACTGTATTGCAACTGGACAGTGACAGGAGACTCCAGCTGCATCTATAGAGATGTTGCTTCAGAAACCAGAAAGATTCGCAGGCTCTGTGTATGTAGAAACACCGCGTCACTCTGCGCCCCCTAATATCTGAACCCAGAGGAAAACCTTTTCTGCAGTGGTTCTGTCTGGGCCTTTAAGTCATGTTGAAATTGATGTGCCTTGAGCTGCTAGAGCTCTTCCCTTCTGGGCAGTGGAGTATGTGCTCCCCCCAAATCCGTTCTGTTTTGGCAAAAAGGAGGAAGGCCTCAAGCTGCAGGAATTAACATCTCTCTTCCATACATGGTTTGGCTGACTCCAGGGCTGGCGAGTTTCCAGTCACGATCCCACTATATTGCATAAATACCTATAGATTGGAGACGGCAGTGAGCGGAAGCTCCCCATAGATCAAAGTCATTCTGGCACTGACCTCAAGGCTTCCATGAAACAGTGCCACACGGTTCAAAATCATCCTGGGAGCACCCATGGCTGTGCTGCAGATCTTGCCTTGGATGTACACGATGAACAGACCCAAAAAAAAAAAAAGGTAAGAACACAGACTGGGTGTGTTTAGCAGGCATGAGAAAGAGTAGAAGCTCATCTTCTGCATTAGGAGTTTGCATCATCAGCAAGGTGGCCAACTGGACCTCAGTGTTACCACCCCTGGAAGCCTAGCTGTTTCTGGTTTTGTCGCTGGGGCTCCTTCCCAGGGCTGTAAGGATATTCAGAATTGGAATGGTAGCTCTGTGAACAATCAGACTACAGAGGTGAAGCAAAATCTGACCAAAAATTCAGACCGGAGAAGACAACAGTGAAATGTAAGAGACTTTAAAAAACTATCACCTGCATGAGATATACATAAAAAAAAACCCAGATAAAACAAACCCAGAACCAAACAACCCACAACACTGCAAGGACAAGCAACTTCCTTCTCTGGAAGAGGGGGTTCTTCCATATTCCACAGCAGGGATCTCACTGTGTCACCTTCTAGGCAAGACAATCACAGAACGTGTAGTATGCACAAATCCTTCCAAAGGACAACGCACTTCCTAGCACGACTGTCCCTGCAAGATCCTTATGCTTGGCCTCAACTACCAAAGTGTCCCTGTGCCTTTAGGCCAGAATGGGCAGACAGGCAACGGAAAGATGCTATAGCACCAGTTACAAAGTTCAATGCAGTTTTCAATGCATTAAGCCAAAGGATTGTCACCAAACTTGCCTTCCACGCAAGTTTTGCAAAGAGGGTAAAGCTACACTCCAGCTGCTTCTGTCCTCATGATGCCTTTTGCACTCACTCCTTGCCTGAACTGTAGATCTTCTGAACTGTGGCACGTGTGAGCTCCAAATCCTCCGGGTACCGAATTTCTAGCTCGGTATTTGCTAGGTAGTGGATGCCGGTAAACTCTGAAAAATAGCGGCCAATGTCAGGGTGAGGGATCTCCCGAGGCTCAGAGTTATATTCCAGGTTCTCTGTTAGGGAAGAAAAGAATCGGTTATCACCACATGAAAAGGCCTGCTACAAGGCAAAAAATCCTGTGGCGCTCTCAAGTCTTGTTTCTGCCTCTAGAAACACGACTGACCTCCTGATGCTTTACAGAAAAAGCATCCCTAATCCAGGAGAATATGCAGAGTATGCCAGTACGATTGTTCACAGCGCCTCATGTCCTAAGTGATGCTGACCCCATTTCCTAGTGGTATGAAAACTATTTTATGCCTGAGACCACATTGCCTGACATTAGGTTAGAGTAGCAGGATGCTGACCTGCTCCCACTCTGCTGGGCACAGGTGGTGGTTGTAAGCTCAGGGAGAAGCTGCAGCACTGAGCCCTGATCCCTCAAGTACCACGGGAGATCAGCTTCTAGGAGAGATCCTTCTCAAATGCTCCAAGGTGAGGCCAACTGCACAAGGTTGTCCTCGTAAAGGAGCCGAGTGCTTTCTTGTTCTAAGTCATCAGCCTATGTTTCAACCACGTCAAGTCACCAGCCTGGTTTTCAAGCATGTCTCACACTGCAAAATTATCTTTTCTAAATCCAAACTTCCCAAAGTTAAGAGGAAGTCCCTAAGAAGAGAGCCCCATTTCCTCCTTTGTACTAAAAGATAACCTGATTAAGCACAACAGTTAAACAACACAGGAGCACTGGCATTAAAATGCAAAGGCGACCCAGGCTGAGGGCCCCGGTGCTCCCGCAGTATTTGTATAAAGCAGTGTGACTGGGAGGCAGCCCAGCAGTAAATCACATGCGCAGGTGCCCTGCAGCAGTCCCCAAATGATGTCATTTTTTCCTGTACAGTGCCAGATACACAGGTAGAAACAAAAGCTGCCTAAGTCGCAAAGTCTGCCTTATCTGCAAGGCAGGGCAGGAGCAAGATGGGATGCAGAGAACGTCATTCAGGAATAATTTATCTGTCTCTGAAACTATGCAGTTCACTACAGCGAGCACACAGAAGTTGTATTAATCCATACAGGCTCTTTGAAAGTACTGTATGTCAGCGTATGCAGCCAAAAGCACAAGAGCTTTCTACACCTCAGTGCAGTCCTACGGGCTTGCAAAGTACCTTTTTCATATACTGCACCACTGCGGAAAACAATTTACACTCCAGTATGCTCTGCAGAAGCATGGCTGTGCAGTGAGCTGTGTATAAAGGGAAAAACAGAGTGACGAAACAGAAGCTGGCAGGGGGGAAGAGACTGAGACAAGCAAGTTTGGCACTAGGTGGGGAGCCTGAGAAACGTGCTGACTAGCAGTTTTGAGTCACAGATACCTGGGCTGTGCTCCTACAAAGCAAACGAAAGACAAGAGCAGACAGGTAGATACCAAACTCACTGTACGAAACAGGTGTTGTGGAATTAGCTACAGCTAAACTTATGAATTTACAGGAAGGACTCAAACTGAGGTACAACTACCTACAATAAGCTTGGTGTTACTTCTGAGCTGGTTAGATAACCTGCATGCAGATTTGTCTAAGATTCTTTCACTAAAAAACTATCATCCCCTCCCCAAAGTCAGGTCAGTAAGTTATGAAATAGCTCCTTCCCAAATGATCTGAGGATGTATGTTAAAGGGGATACTTGATAGTCAGGCAGCAAGATTTCACCAAGCAAGGACAAACCCTTCAATTTTCCCTAGCAATATCGAAATGCTTGGATGCCACAGAGATGTAATCCTACAGCTTGGCTAAAATACTCTGTGCTCTGGAACTAGTCAGCATTATACTTGTTTATCAACAATTAGACAAAACATAAAAGAGACGAATCAGCCCCAGAAGCACTGTGGACAATTATCTGGTTAGTTTTCACTGAGATGCATATTTTAGTATCAACCCATGGCACACAAGAATTTTTGGTTTTTAAGACCCTGAGAGGCCAAGCACTGCCTAATATGAGCCATAAGGCTGAGCTGCAATATTCCTGGTCTTCACTTCATCTTCTTGGACGACTGAATAGAAAGTAACACTTGCGACCGTGAGAAACACCTGCACTTTAAACCTACAAAGGTAGGAGCATCTCCTCCCATAAAACCACCTCTTGCTCACATGTATGGGACCAGAACATGCTTGGGAGCACCCCCTAGTGAAAGAGCTGAAGTGCATTTTGTTCAGCACTTCCTCTCCAGCAGCTTCCACATCTTGTCAGGCTGTGCAGCTGCCTGGCCAGCTGGATAGGATGCCTCCATACCACAGGGAGAAGAACAAACATGAGGCAAAAAACCCACTCTGTTTACAATGTACAGAGTTAGAGATATCTATGTATAGGGTTTTTTCCCCCTTTTGAACATCAATTCAACATTTCTTGTATCCTAACCTCATATTCTGACCATTAGAGAAGAATTTCCTTTCTTATGGTATGTTGCATAAAGAATGGGTGATAGAGATTTCACAAATGCGAAGAGGTTTACAAGAGACATTCACTTTTGTCCCATTCCTATCAGAGGTGGCACTAAACGTCATGCTACTCGTGTTCTCTAGGATCTTGGCACATACAGTGTCTCGATAAAAGCTGCTCAGAACCATGCACTGACAAGCAAAGCTTGTGTGCTCTCTCACGAGATCCTATTTTGAGGTCCTGCCCAAAGCACAGCTATAATTTCAAAGAACAAGAGTTGTTAACAGGACTGAATTACCTCTTTTAAAAGCAACCATCATGATTTACACTGTAAAACCAATCATGTCCAAACCACATTTCTAAGGCAAAAGAAGATTACACCAGCGTGGTCCTTAACCTTCATTCCTAGCAGTACTGATTTCATGGAGAGCAAACAACACAAGCCACGAATTCATGATCACTTTCCTTCCTACCAACCTTAACTGACAGTTTATGTTTCATATTTAAAAGAGTTAATCACTTAAGCATCTCTTTCTTCTAATGTACTTCTAAACAGCTAGTAAACACAGGAGACTCCCACTCACCTTGAGCAGCATATCTGCAAGAGCCATCTTCCACTAGCACGTTGTAGAAAGGCTGGTGGGGGCCATGTGGAAGGCTGTGGACGTTCATATTCCGGATCCATTCATGCCCCATCATGCAGGCGGGATCCCAGCCATAAATCACACAGTTATAGCCATATCTAATTAAAAAAATTGCACACCAAAGACTGTTAAAACTCCAGAGCCAGCTTTTCTTCCTCAAAACTAATATAGCACAAACAGGATAGGAGACTCCTGTGAGTTGGCACAAGGAGGAGAGGACAAGAGGGAAAAAAAAAAAAAAAATCAACTAAAAAAGACTGTGTGCATACATGTGTGTATTTTGAGGTGGGCGGAAATGACTAGGATTGGCTGGATAAATAGACAGGAACAAACAGCTGAGGACAAAGGAAAACCAAATGCGAGCAAGAAATGAAAATGGGAAAGGGACTGGAAGTCAGCAACCAAGAGAATAGGAAACAAGAAACAGGGACAGAACCAACCATCCTACTGTGTTGTGCAATTACTTCTGAGCCCATCACACAGATGGGCCCAATACAGAACTCTCAGAAACAAAGCCATCATTATTTTCAGATTATTTACACGATTAATCGTGAGGTATAACTGTCACTGCTGACACCCTTAAAATATGCTCCAGATGTCTTGTTGAGTTGGAGGAGTGGCTGAAGCAAAACAGTGCCGGCACGTCATTCTGGCAGAGTAGTGCAGACAGAAACACAAAGCCTCTGTGCAATGCAGGAAGAGGGGGTAATAATAACACAGGGAAAGATTCCTGAGCTCTCTTAGGAATCTTACAATCTTTTTTGAAGTCGATTCTGTTCCACGGTCCCTCATTAACTGATACTGATGTTTCTTCGAGAGCTCTGGGCTGTGGAAATTTTATCTGTGTGAAATACGATGACTCAGACAAGTCACCTCACAAACTTCCCTCTGCAAGCAGACAGCAGTGAAGACACTTTCTCTCTCAAAGGACAGACAGAGCTGCCCCCATTTTCCTACAAGGTACATGGCATAGATGTACATGCCTGGCGTTTTCCATTCAAGGTACCTCCTTAGCAGATAAAACCACATCTCATTACTGTCAGAACAAACACTTTCGCGCTCATCGTTACAGTACAGGCTGCTAATGTAGGGAAGGTTTTAAAGAGCTCACCTCTTGTGTTTCATAATCAGCCCGATCGAAAAGCAGACCTCTTTGTGCTTCTCATCTGAACGGTGCTTCACCTCAGGTCCCACCTCCTCCTTCCGGCGCTCAATATGCTCTAGGGTGTGTTGAACTAAGTACCCAACGGCCCCATGCTGGGATGGGTCCAAAGCCTGAATATGCTGCAAGATGTCCAGAACCTTCAGCAACCAAAACAAAAAGACCGATTCAGAATAAGTCTCTACAGCAGATCGACGCTTACAAATACATACATACACATTTCTCAAGTTAGCTGGGTTTAAGTGCTCAGGCCTAGAGGTCTGCCACACGAGTTTTCCACACAGGACTGAGAACCTTTGCTCTAGCTACACACTCCCAAGGAGTTCTTCACACTTGCTTAGCCTGCAGATATTGCAAACAATCCTCTCTATTTGCAAAGCTCCATACTTCCAAGGAAGGGCACTCTTGAGCACAGTAACTCCTTAAAACTAAGTCACACAAGCTAATTGCGTTTGCAACCACGGGGCACTGACGAGACCATTTCAAGGTTTCTGAAATGTTAAGAGAATATTGTTGCTAGTCTCCCAAACTGCTGCTGTGAAGTGATTCCGGGTGACTTCTGCTGCACTGGAAAACATTTTAGCTTAAAAGAGTTCCTCAGCATGTCTGTGGCAGAGGAAAAATAGGGCAGCACAGAAGGAAATGCAAATAACCTGTGTATGAGGCTACACCATGTAATAGCGAACAAGAGACAGAGAACCTGCTTGTCTCAGGATGACTAAAGAACACTAACTTCAAAAGCGCTCTCAAAGCAGCAAACTCTGTAGATCCAGAATACCAGCCTACCAACACCCTCTGGCACACTATTAGAGCATCTGCTGTCAAGTTTGTTGAGGCAGGCAACGCAAGTTTTAATCTTTTCTTTTTTTTTTTTTTCCTTGCTCTTACCAAAAACATTGTCTAAACAGATTGGGAAAAGACAGATATATCCATCCCAACATCAAATACCTCAGGTGCTGCCACAGTTCCAAAACCTGACACACTTTTAGCACCTGGCGAAAGGACTGTCTCCTCAATTACACGCCGGAAGTTTTGGTAACTCCACGTTCAGAGTAGCAGCAGAAGAAGACTAGAAATCTCAGGCTATTGAGCATGAACATCAGCCAAGAGGTGAAGAAAATAAATTCAGAAAAAGAGCAGGTGAGTAATTAGGTATGAGAAGAAGAAACACAGCTCAGGCTTCTTGGCCACCTTAATTCTCTGGCTGGCATCTTAAGGAGGACATGAAAATCCTGAAAAATTCTACACAAAGGGGAAGGCCTAGCACAGTGACCACAGCTGCCACAGGTTCTTGGCAATTTCATTTACTGTTATTTGCAAACATTTAGGACAACATTCTGTGTAGCTCTGCTTGACTTTTAAGATTTTGTATCACTTTCCATAAATCTGGCAGACTTCTATTAAAATTGGTATCTTCTCTTCTGTCAGACACAGAGCATTCTCTCTGGCTAGCTACAATCCTACCCGATAGCCTGGAGTGACTGGATGCATATGAGGATGCCATACCGAAAAGTTCAAATTTGCACGTTTTCATTGCATCTGGCAATGTGGTGCAGAGAAATTACATGTAAAACTCAGCCATGGGGTTGTATTATTTGTTCTCAGGGGCAGCAAAATGCAAGTATGTAAAGCCCTGGTGCTTTACAAACACATCGCTGAGTGCAGAAAGGGGAAGGAAGATCTTTCCGTGCTTCACTTAGCTGTCCCCTATTTATGTACGGTTGCCATTTCAGCTCAGCAAGTCCCCCCCCCATAAACAATTTCTTAATTTGTGCAGTTTTTTCTGTGGCGACCTTAAAACTTGCTGCTGTAAGACAGGAACTGCAAGCTTAGCACAGTTTGTTCTTCAAAAGGAAGGCAGCTTGTCCCACAGTCCTATGCTTCAGTTAATTTGGTGGAAAGAGCCTTCTTTTCTGCTCAGCCGTACAGCCAATACTTCTGCCCCCTCACCCAAACTGCACATTTGGAAGTGGCACAGACATCGCTCAAGTGTGTGAGCTTCACTAAAGTAGTACAGGAAATTTTGACTAGGGAACACCTCTTTGCTGTAGTGACATAAAAAAGAAATAATACTTTTTTGAGTTACGTGCTTCTTCCCTGTGCCTTCCCCTTGATTCAGTGAAAGACACGGATTATCTAGAAAACTTGTAAGTCTTGGCACCTTCTTTCCCACATTCACAAGACAGCAAGACTCAAGTTGCTATGCTAAAGGTGACATTAAAGAAGAATCCCAAGGACAGGAATATTAAGTTGCTCTTTCACAAGAGCCACTGATTGTATGGCTAAGGTTTCAGAGAACAGCTTTCGTCATATTTATAAAACATAACTTCCTACAAGTTTTCTGATAAGGTAATTGCTCCTTTTACACGAGTCCAGCAAGAGTTTTACCACCACTACCACAATCTAGGCATAAACCAAACAGAATGCTCTTTTAACTTACACCTAGAAGTCCACAGTATTGGTTGCAAGATAAGCTGTCAGACTTCCGCAGTAAATCATATATTACGGGTCAGACTCGAGGCTGCTCACAAGTCTCCCCTAGGGCAAGCAAGCAGGAATCATCCTCTTTTCCCTGCTTCATATAGTAGAAATTGATTCTCTGAAATGTGATAACTCGTTCAATTGCGTTTATTACAGAAACAACTTGTGGCAGACTGTAATGCAAGCTGACGTAGTCCAAAAATCAATAGACTAGTATTAATAGCGCTTAGCCTATCAGAAAACATAGGACCGAGTGGCGAGGTACCTTTTCTGGCCAGATTCCCAGGTGGAAGTATAACCTAGCCTGGAGCATTAGATGCTGCACATTGTCCGGATACATGGCCAGGTATAGATCCAACGAGTCTCTCAAGAGTTGGTAAGACTGATCAGTGCTTTCTCTGCCAGCAAAAAAGAAACTCAATTGTAAGGCTAGCTCTTCAATCCCTATCCCCAGTACCTTGATATACAGGGATAGTCACCAAAATGATGCTACAGGTACAGGCATGCTCATTCAGTAAGAGCGACTCTGGCACTGACCGTCACTCATCACATCCAACAGCCTGCTCAGAAGGAAAAACGCTACAAAACTGATGATCAGACTCTACTCTCCCACTTCACTGCTATTCTACTTGGTCAAATAATCCTACACAGAGAACTCACTCTCCAAGCCATTTCCTTTTGAAATCTGCTTTTGTTCCCGTAGCTTAATTACACCTAAAGCAATCCTCTCACTCTGTGATTTCTGTCTATGGCTACTTGGGAAAGTGATTATCAGAGCCATTTGAAAATAAAACCACATTTTCTACAAACCAACAGTATCTTTGAAACTGCTCATATGAGCACGTGGGCTATGCTTACTAGATCATAATGAAGGTCTCTGCTCTTAAGGGAATGGTGGACAGTCCCTATCAGCTTTTCGCAAAGAAAAAAAAAAAAAAAGATCTGTCCATTTTCTTGAGGAGAACTAGTTTTACTAAATACTCTTGTTTGCACACAATACTGCTGCAGGTGATTAAAAGCAACTAGACCGTGCAACGTGACATACAGAATTTTCAAGATCCCCTGGGGTGACTGACACCTTTTTAAAGCACTCACGCAAATATTGTGAAGAAGCAGCATCGGATATGCAGTCAGTATACTCTGGGCCCTTTTTTCCCCCCCACAGGCCTTACAGGCCAGGTGATTGTGAACTCACCGCTTGCCAAGGTTTAAGAGATTTCCCACCATACGCTGCAAAACCTCTTTTGAAGTCACCACTCCATAGAACTCTTCTGTCACATGGTGGCCAATAAGGTACTCGCACTCCTTTACCGTCAGCTGCTTCCCCTTCCCAAAGGCATCGATGTAGGTGTAGTCAAAAATATCTGTGCTTCTAATGAAACAACAAGGGAATTAAATTGCGACAATGGGTCTCATGGTAAAGCAAGATTACCTATTTCTGTTCTTCCCTCAGCACCTTCAAGCTTGTTTGTAAAACAAGTGTCATTCATACCTCAGTTCCTTCCTAAAGGGAGATTACCTGGCACCTTCTCTCTCCTCCTAGCTTCTTCTTCGGATAAACATATGTGGGAAAAGACAGAGAAACCAAGGGGACTTTGCACTCCATCATCTCAGTTCTTTCCTTCAGCTGTATCTATTGCTAGATTATATTGTGACACTGCGCTGGGAAGTGTAACAGAGCCCACACATGTAGCATCTGAAGCCTAACGTCAAAAGGGGTATGTATAGACAAAACCATTGCTATGAATTGGACTGCTGATGTCATTCACAAAATACAGATTTCCGTAAGTTGATCATGATCTGGTCAAAGATGTATCCTGCACTGACTCAGCGAATTAAATGAGTGCACAGAACAACAACACAGGTATCTAGCAACTGTTCTGTACAAAAGGTTATGTGAAATCAGCACCTTTTTTCTTCTTTTCAGTTTTTCATAATTTTCTTAAATAAGAAACATTACTTCATGGTTACTATTATTTCACACTCAGGAAATCTATTACCACTCATCAACAGCAGAGCTGAATTCTGGGAAAACTTCTTTAGAAATATGATCTTTTCACCAGTATAGGTTGTAACTACGGATGGAAAACAATTAAAAAGTCTGGTATAGCTGTAAATGCTTTCTGGTTTTTATTACTGTGGACACAACTTCAAAATTCAGCAGATCACTTACCCTTCTTTTCCTTGACACCATCGCAACAGAAAATGGCTAGGGAAGTTGACTGGTTCAAGCTTGACACCTAGCTGCCTCGCAATTGTTAAATAAAGCACAGACAAACTGATGGGAATTCCTGTCCTGCGGATCAAAACCTGGGGGATAAAAAAGTGATAAAAACATGTGGGATATTAAGAAAAACACGAAACCCCAACGTTTGATTTCACAAATGAAAACACATCAACTTGACAGAATATGCACTAAAATATGACATCATATTGACTATACAGCAAGTTGTTCTTATCTGTCTGACTACATTTGGACAAATAAACACCACAAATAGAACGTCTCAAGCCTTGCAGCCTCCTAGTTTTTGCCTAACATACACATACCTGGTGAATGTATGAATTCAGGGAGTTATAGTAATCCAGCTCGTTTCCTTTGTATTTTAACTGCTCATATAGGACACAATTCATAGCATCGAGTACCTGCCGCTGAAGCTCAACTTCTGGAATCAGGACCTCTCCTAAAAACACATGCAATGAAATACAGGCTGAGAAAACAAGTGTTCTTAACCTTTATGCGATGAACCTTACACCAAAATTCTTCATATGGACTAAGAACACAAGAGACTCATCTCAATTCAGATACTCAAGAGACTGGCCCTAGCGCTCTGCTCACAACGTGGCCTGGCTCAGTGGATTGCCCTGCACGTCAACCGTGCAACAGTGCTGCCTCGCTTCCTTCTGCGGCTGGAGGACTGGATCCTAACCACCCTCTGCCAGCACCGCAGCTGGACATGTCACACTGCCCGGGCATGCACGGGAAGTGTGCTTTCACTGCTTGAGAGTCCAGCTCAGCCACTCCAGATATATACATACAGGCAGACCGCTCATTCTCTCTTTGAAAGAAAGCAAACATTAAAGAGTGTTTATGAAAAACAAGGAGCAAGATGTTGCCTGACCTTTGGAGATGTTAAAGCATGTACCTGGTCTATTGCTGCTGACTTTCTGAGATTTGTAGAGGAAAAGAGGTCGATCCCCTGTCCCGCAGCTCTCCTACAGATATCAGGACTACTTAAGACTTCAAGGAAAAAATGGGGGGGGAAAAAAAAAGAAAAAAGAAATCCCTTCCCAATTCTTTTTTTCTTAGACAGCATCAGATGTACTGACAACCCTGGGCTATCGAATTCCTGTGGCTGAACAAACAGCTGTTTCCTGAATGATGGTTTAAGCAAATGTCAGAATATGCTTGCCAGGGGATAAAGAAAACAGCTCTTTAAGCTGCAATAATTCAACAGCTGTTTCACCTTGTCTGCCTGTATCTAGATCTGCAGAAATGCACTGCAGCAAAGCATATGTTTCTGTACAGTACCTGCCTTGGAAGCCAAGCTGGGGTGCCTTGGATTTTTCGTCCGCAGGACTTTGCGCACTTTATCTGTGATATCATCCACCTGTGCCTGGACACTTTTCAAGCAGATGTCTGACAGTGGGTTGCAGTATTGATCAATTAAAACAGCACCTGGAAAAAACAAACTATATAAGAAACAGGACTTCAGTTTTTTCCTTGCTTAATTTTACCTTCTGTAAATTCCAGGCATGCAGCAAGCAATTGCAAGAGCTTTCCTTTTAAAATTTGCAGTCATATGTTGGATTCACCACATAAAATGCAAAGAATAAGCCGACATGACAAATACCAATTAAATTCAGCATTCCTCTCTCCACCATCTTGAAAGGGAAACCAATAGATTAGTACATTGAGCAGGTATGCTGCTAGACCAGGATTAACCAGCCAACTCCCTGGTCTCAATGCATCTCCTGGCATCCTCCCCAACTAACAATGCTTTTTATTCAGAGCATGAAACAATCTCAACTTCACTTCTGCTTCAGTTCTGACTTCTTCCTGCCATATCTTCCATACCTATCATTCTTGTTTATCATTCCCTCTTCAGCTACATTCATCTTTCTCTTCCACGCCTGCTCTCCATCTTCATGTCAGAAACCCACTATAACAGAACAGATTTTCATTTTCCCTCTGCCCAATCCTCTTCTGTCAAGCGTCTGTAGGAAAAAAATAGCCCTTTCTCAGAATCTTCTCCTTGTCATCTTGTCACCACTGCTCTTTCCATAGCTTCCCTATTTTTCAATCTTTGGAATCAACTGTATTCACCTGTAAGAATTTTGCATGGATCATACCTCTTCCAGCTTCCTACATCGCTTTGTTAGCACATTCATGACAGGCTTGTATTCAAGGATTTCAGCAGGGCACCGAGTCTTCTTCTCCCACTCCCCCCACAAAGTGTTCCCCATGCTGACCAGGTGAAACTTGACAAAAGACTACCTGTTCGTGCTCTAATAATACCTTCATGGCAGACAAATGCATATATTTGTGACCCACATGATTAAGTCACATAGTTAACTGCCTTGATTGTTTCCAGAGAAAGCCAGTTTTGGCTTTCCCTTCTTGCCCTAACGCAGTCCCTTCTTCCAAGTCTATTGCCACTAACAAGAACCAGCTTTGGTTCTTTCGTATGACATTTTTGAGGTATATACCAAGAGTAAGTGACTCTTCTACTGGCAGCTTTCAGTCCATTCAGAAGACTATCTTCTCCATAGGAAGTTTGAAGAAAAGTCCACCAGACGGAGGACATGAATTGCAGAAAAGCCTTTTCTTTCTTCCTTTCAGGTGCACATGCCTTCCCACCACATGACTGGACTTCCATCTATTCCCCAGCTCTAGACTGCACAGCTTCATCAGTCCGGCAGTCCGACAGCTCTCGAGAGAAAGCCACAGCGTACAGGCTATGAGCTGCAACAACAATTCCCAGTGCCTGCAGCTTGCTCCTTGCCCTTATCTGAGAAGCTCTTGGGAAAGGAGACAGTAGGGAGCTGACTCAGAATCAGATCAGTTGGTCTGTTAGGCTGTATTCAGCCCATGGGCCACAGTTAAAATGCTTCTGCAATGTCAGACAATTAGGACACTGAGCTATTGCAGATTTCCTCAAGACATTGTTAAAGATTCAAATGCAAGTGTTTTAACATTTTCTCCGTTGCTTTTCAGCTCATCTGTCCATGGACAATCATTCAAGCATACAGCACTGACAGAAGCTAATGTAATCCTGACATTCTGATGCAATGCTATGCAACTACTGCAAGATTTTAAGGATTTCAGGTCCATCAAAAATCCAAACTTAATTCTGAGTCGATGTCCAAGGGTTAGTTGAAATATAAGCAAAGAAGGCTCTTTCCAAGTAAAACAACAATGATGAAAAGCTGTCATTAGGTGCTCCACATGGGATTTCTGCCAAAGACTTACCCTCCAAAAATGACTGCCGGTCAGTTGGGCGTTGAAGATACTCCTTCAGATTTTTTAATATATTCTGTTGCCGTAGGAAGTATAGAATTTTCTTTGCATAGTACTTCCAGGTGAGACCTTTCCTGCACATTTAAATACAAAAAGTAGTATTGCCCTAAACAAGCACTTTAAGGGTGAACATTTGATTTAACTTTTCCAGTGAATACAGGTTTACAATTTACATTATTGCTTTTCTAAACAAGTCTGACAACACCACTATCAACCAAAAAGGTAAATGTTAAGAGGAAATTTGTCATCAAAAACCCACAATATAAGACACTTGCAAAACATTGCTCCTATCATCTCTGATTTTTATCCTATCACCAATATATAATTTTGAGAAGATACAGTATCATGGGAAACAACACAGTTCCTAATTAAACTAGCTCAGGAATATCTGATTAAAATCCTCTGTTTTTTCATAAAACATTACCCTCTGTCTGACCGGATCCCTCCAGAATCAATCTAAGTATCCTCTCACCATTAAAAAGAAATTGATGAGGGACATGAATGTAGGTCCAATAGTATTCAGAAGAAAAAAAAAAAATTCCTCAGAGGAAAAACACCTCTGCTGCTCTGACAAGGTAAGAGCAGATCAACAGCTGGTCTGTAGATCACACAATCCAAAACCTTACAGTTTTTATAGTAAAGCCCCTTCATTTCCTAAATTAAGAAGTGAAGGCAGAGCGCCCAAGAAGCAGCAATAGAGAGCTGGTTACTATCCAGGTAAGGTTTGAAGAGGCCACCTCAAATAGGACAGATCAACTCAGAGGCATCCAAATCACATGCATCTAAGCAAGCCCTGGCCTTCAGCAATGGGTTACCCAGTGCCTCACTGAGCACTTTTACACCACACAGTTAGGAATGGTACAAAGCCCTGGCCCCCAAAAAACCCCAAAGGACAATTCTACCGATTCCCAGGCTCTGCCCTTGCCATGTGTTTAAAACAAGTCCAGTTTCCTTCTTCAGCAAAAACCCTCTTTCCCTGCTTACATTTCCTCTCCTCCAGATTGCAGGTCAAATCAGCCTTCTCCATCCTACTGGACAGGAGAACAATCAAACCTCATAACACTTCATCCTCTTCCAATAAATTGGGATGCTGAATAGGGACAACTGCTTTATTGGGATATCTTCCAGGGCAATGATTTAGCCTAATGCTCCTGAATGGCAATGACTACAGCTTAATCAGGGTGTAATTAGCATCAATTTTGCTTTATGGGGAGGCATTTGGCCAGTGCAAAGGCTCAAAAGCTTTTTAACCAGTTGTCAAATGTTTAGTCCCAGTTCAAATAGAGAAGGTAATAAAATGGATGTGAAAAAGCAAAAATGAGATGATTGCCATTCCATTTATGTTTTTTCAAGCTCTACTAACAGCCCCTTTAATCAGGGCTATTAGACTCCATTAAGAGCAATCTATTGCTGCTTCTTATCACAGCAAAATCAGCATGGTTTATATGCTACCAGCAGAAAAAACTTCAAGTAAAGCAGTGACTTATTCATCTTGCCCAGTGTTAACCATGGTGATGAGAATACCTAGGCAGATGCAAACGAGAAGTTTTATTTACCCACTTGGCATTTCACCTGTCCGAATAATTTACAGAACTGCAAATTTTGCCGTGGCTGAATTAAACTCAGTTGCTTATTTGGGGACAAAAGTTGTACCAACCTACTACAGCTAAGAAAAGCAACAAGAAGGGGGAAAAAAAAAAAAAAAAAGCTGTAGTTTCATGATACAGGGATTCATGGTTGTCAATCCTCATTGAGTATTCCTGCTTCCCTCTGGTGCTGTGACCCCATCTTGCAAATCAGTTCAGCAAACTGATCCAGGTTTAAGTAAAAAAAAGGAACATGAGGATGGGAACTCCTTAAGCCAGAACTACTGTAAAGAAGAGTGTACATGGAACATGCCCCGAGAGATGTCATGAACTAGCAAGGAAACAAGCAACAAACAGCAACACAAAGCCAGAGGACCTCCTTCTTGTAGAATAGTTTACGTGGTGTCTTCTGGGAATATTAAGTTTGTTCTGAAATTAAACACACAGCAATACTTCCCAGCCTTGGTAAGCCTGGGGATGTTGTTTTATGAGAGTGACAAAAGGACAGAAGCTGAGGTCAGGCATTCACCACAGTACCATTCTCCTTTAACCGGTGAAAGGGGAAAAATCCCTTCCATTTCTAACCCCTCTCTTTCTTACCTTCCTTCCATGTTAAGAATACACATCAGCTCATCCTCAAAAAAATGACTTGGGCAGCCGAGAGTCTCAATGTCACTGAATCCATCACAGGGGACCTGTCAAACCAGACAATGAATTATGAAGAACACAACAGATTCTTCCCAAAAAGAACATAATTTCATAAAAAGGCTCAAAACCAATTTTGTTTGATTTTTTTAAAATTTATGTAAGACCTTAAAAATGTCCACCTCACCAAGTATTCATAGCTTCTACTGCATGGATTTATTACAAGGACCCATTGAGAGCCCCAGTAGCACCCTACAGCCATGTGAGCTAACTACTACAGCATTCGGGGCTCCTGCAGTGGATGTACGGCCCAGCACAAGCATACCAGATCTTATGCAGGCTGAGCCCAAGCTGAAAGTAATTTTAAGGTGGAATCATATTTTGCCTGTGGTTGACTGAACCTCTACAAATCCTCCTTAGAGTAGCAGATTGCTCCTGGGGGAAGGAATGAAGGAGCAGGAGCCTTCATTTCAGCCTCCAACTTACACTTAAAAACCTCATCTCGTTAATTACGCTCTTGATAGAACAGAATTTTTTGAAACAATCACCTACGTATCTATATTCAGAAGACTTATTTTCTTCCAAAATTCGGTATTCTTTTTTAAGCTTCGATTGAACTGCAACAAATCTTTTTGCTGTCAAGCTTCTCAGTATAGGACATGGGCTAACAGAGTAAGGAAAAAGCAATTCACATTACACTGTATCTTAGCAGGCACTCCACGGGATCTGGTGGAACCGGGTTAAAAGCCTCTTCCCCTCAATTCTACACAGGGAATCAAGTTGCAGTTTGTAGCCCCACAGGAGATGATCCTCATTATTAGGCCGTTGGGTACTGCTGAATGGTCTCTCAGTAGTGTTTGCATACGTGATTAAAACAGTAGTAATCCAGCAGCCTCTGCCCCCAGTTAACGCCCCAACACACATTTCTCCCATGGTCAAATGTCTATCTGCTGCAACTATGCTGCAACAGTTTAAAAAGAACTGCTAAAAGATACGCATCTCCAGGGGTGAAAACCTAGGTGCCAACTCTTGCAGGTAAGAGGATTTCAACACAGGTCTCCTATACCTTAGGGGAATTCTCTACTGGACCACAACATATTTGCAGAGCAGCCGCAGAGGGGTGGCTGTTCAGTGACTCGTGTCAACTTTTTAACTCAGCTGAAGGCATTTATGCCTATTCCACAGAATTTCAGGTTGAGCCGAATCGTACAGCTAGCCAAGACCCCCAACCACCAACTAAGCAAACGGACAATGAAATTACTGTTGTTCCATGTGCAAGTAAGTCTCTCTGAGAGACTACATTTTCACCTTTTTCACACTGAATGCAAAAGCATCTTAGCGTCATGGTTGGGCAAAAAACTGAAATAATATACTTTCCAATTCAGCGAACCTACTGCGCCTTGTTCCTGTTTTCAAATGACTTCTGACAACTCACAGAACGTATCCTTGCACAAGGACTGCAGTGAGATAAATTAATAGGCTGTGGTATGCGTCAACAAAGTATCGGTCCTTCAGAAGTTCCCAGAGCCAGGTCTGAACACGCAGCAATGAGCAAAGAGCTTTTAAAGCTGCAGCGACAACAGCCGAATGTGATTCGCAGAGTGCGCTTTAGACTCTACGCACCTTTGGATGTTGAACTGCCTCTCCTCTTTTGGCTGGTGATCTAGCATTTTCACACAAAGTGAGGAAATAAGAAATTTCTGACTGCATAGTTGAAAAGATGTGAAGAGAGACGAAAGACAAACTAATAAAAAGTACTGAACAAGTAGCTAGGGTGTTGCACATACATAGAGAAGATGACTTACATGTTCTGAAAAGAACCTTTTGGAGAACGAAGCTACAATTCTCTGGGCTTCTAGACCAGCATTGTGCCGTGCTTTGTACTCTTCAAGCCAGCTAACACCGTCTGTGTGGCTATAGTATTTCAGCAGCGATGGCCATCTACACAAGAAGACATAAGTGAACAGGTTCATTAGTACTTCAACATCACTGAGAACCTCCAGAACCATAAAGTGTTCCTTACTGTAACCATGTGACTTGAGGAGCCGAGACACTGCCAAGACACAGTACAACTTTAAATGTAATTGTATAAATTAATCCAATGATTGACTCAAGCATCAAAGCATAAATCCAACTGATTTAATCTGCCTATTAATGGTTATTTAAAAGTAAGCTCTCCTGAAGCCTGCCAACAAGAAACCTTCAAAAGGTTCATACTCCAGGTATTTCAATAGCTAAATATCCTAAACACTTCTGAGATTTCCTCTAGAGCTTTGCAAGATAAACATAGGTATCACATTAGTAGAAGAGAGGCAGAATTTTATAACAGAAAAAAAAAGTTGGCCATTCTGAAGATGTATCACGTGTAAGCTAACTTGTCATGCAATAGAATGAAAATTCATTGTCCTGTGTTCTTTATAAAAGGATGCACAAAACAGAGCTCCCTCTATTGCCCTTGCTGGTGGCAACATCTGCTGGAGGAAAACAGAATTCTGAAGTCAAACTGACAGCTAAATGCTTTTGCAGTTCATTTTTAATACAAGAAATAATTTTTTAAAAAAAACCCCACACCTTTCTTTGTAAAAGAAAGCTGTACCTACTCTACTGAATCTGACAGTGCAAAAGCTAAAACACATTCCAAAGCTTACTAAGAAGCATTTCAAGGTTCAATGGAAAACCTAACTTCAGGTAATGTTTTGGGGGCTACTAGCAGCAGCACCTTTTCTAATAAAAGGCCATGTGCTGCCACAATGCAGCCCTATGCAGTAAAATACACACCAGCACGGCAAATCCCATGACTGTTCTGAAGATACCAAGATCATTTGTGTATAAAACACAAAAGAATCAGCGCAGATGGAAATATTTTGGACAGCATGGGAACCAAAGCTGAGAGAAAGGCCTCTTGCAATTTACAGGGGCATTTATTTCACTTTTTGAAATTCT
The DNA here is from genome assembly GCA_013397275.1 of Burhinus bistriatus. Lineage (NCBI taxonomy): Eukaryota > Metazoa > Chordata > Aves > Charadriiformes > Burhinidae > Burhinus > Burhinus bistriatus. The sequence continues at coordinate 187,842 of VYXH01007191.1, read as the reverse complement.
GTTAATTATTACTGTTTTTTACAAAACATTTTCCTTCAACTACATGGATTGCCTTAGGTTCTCTTCAGGTTTTATATATATACGCACACACTTTTATATGTCTATATATTTTTACATTTATAGAGAGATGGCTAAATGTTTAAATCACTAATTTTGTATAATAATTACCACCAACTGACCAAAAGGCACAGTTGTGTCCGTCCACACACGGAAGACATTTTACTACCAGTTAATAATAAAACTACACTGCAATAGCAGTTACAAATTAAAGTCAAAGACTAAGCAAATAACTTCACATTATATAACAGCCTCTCTCCTGATGGATCCCTAGCTGCTCATCTACCGCTGTAACACAGCCACATCGTAATAACAATTACAATCATTTATTTTAGGATGAGAAAGAGTAATTTCTTGGGTTGAAATTATATTGAAAATTTTAGGAAGATAAAGTGCAATTACTCACGGTGGAATCCAGCCAGGATGACAAGGTCAATGTGCAAACTCCTGCCAAAAGTTCTATTATCAAAGACAGAGGAGGGCAGCAGCTTGTGCTAATCACCTACCACACTGAATTTCAGCTGTTGGACCTGAACCATTTTCAAACTTTCAGGTTCACTTCAGAAATTAGAGCCACTGAATTGGTGAAAGGATCTGGCCAGCCATCCCAAGCCATAGCTTAGTGAATTGGGGAATCTGTAATTGTTCAGTAGCCTTTTTCACCAGTGGAAAGAGAACAACCCTCTCATTTGAGCCATGCTAAATTTCAGAAGCCAACTGGCAATTAGAGAAAGCAATATCGCTACTTTTCCTGTGCCAAAACACAGACAAAAGCAGGTAGCAGATGAGCGCGCCCTATTGTAGACAGGCTGGCGGCCCCAGTGAAGGAGTGGCTTTTCTAAAACTGCTGAAACCACCGTGGCATAAGCAGTATCAAAAATTAACACTCATGCTTTATTCGCAGCTAAAGTATTAACAGCTTCACTGGTTACAAGACAGTTATGTCCTCATCAGGTACCCTGTGCCTGCCTTTGGGGGAAAATAAACGCACAAGCAGCAAAAGTCAATCCGAAGGATTTCGGTTTCTGTGAAAATACTTCTCCCAAAAGCACCACAAATAAACACCTCTCTTTGCTGTAAAGCATTAGTCCTGAGACAGGACAAGTCTTGGCGGTTGTTTTGGAATCTGCCAGCTAATGCTGCCTACTGGGAGAAGGGAGGCCAACCGACAACCCCAGTGTGTGTATGGCCCTGTGTCCGCACCACTGCCAGGCCCCAGGACTGCATCTGGGGCCTGCAGGTAACCCAGGTACCCGGCTGGGGAAGGGGCCCCAAAGACCGACCCGCTCCGAGCAGGGGCCCCCAAAGACCGACCCGCTCCGAGCAGGGGGCCCCAAAGACTGACCCGCTCCGAGCAGGGGCCCCCAAAGACCGACCCCCTCCGAGCAGGGGGCCCCAAAGACCGACCTCCTCCGAGCAGGGGGCCCCAAAGACCGACC